>VXBL01007445.1:33679-63742 GCA_013400195.1 Aramus guarauna
TGCCCTTAGTGAAGCCATGATGGCTGTCACCAATCACCTCCTTACCTTCCATGTGCCTGAGCATAGTTTCCAGAAGGATCCACTCCATGATCTTGCCAGGCACAGAGGTGAGACTGACTGGCTGGCCTGTAGTTCCCCGGGTCTTCCTTTTTTCCCTTTTTAAAAATGGGCATTGTGTTTCCCCTTTTCCAGTCAGTGGGAACTTGACCAGACAGCCATGACTTCTCAAATATGATGGAGAGTGGCTTAGCAACTTCATCTGCCAGTTTTCTCAGGACCCACGGATGCATCTCATCAGGTCTCATGGACTTGTGCACCTTCAGGTTCCTTAGATGATTTTTAACCTGATCATCCCCTACAGTGGGCGGTTGTTCATTCTCCCAGTCCCTGCCTTTGCCTTCTGCTACTTGGGTGGTGCAGCTAGAGCACTTGCCAGTGAAGACTTAGGCAAAGAAGTTGTTGAGTACCTTCTCCATATCCTGGGTAACCAGGTCTCCCATCTCCATCTGGAGAGGGCCCGCATATTCCTTAGTCTTCGTTTTATCACCAACGTACCTACAAAAGGTTTTCTTGTTGCCCTTGACATCCCTGGCCAGATTTAGTTCTACTGGGGCTTTAGCTTTCCTATCCTGATCCCTGGCTGCTCAGACAGTTTCTCTGTATTCCTCCCAGGTTACCTGCCTTTGCTTCCACCCGTTGTAGGCTTTCTTTTTGTGTTTGAGTTTGTTCAGGAGCTCCTTGTTCATTCATGCAGGTCTCCCGGCAGGTCGGGCTGCCTTACTCAGCTCCAGCATCTCTCCTGATGTGCCGGGTCTTTCCTCTTCAGTCTGCAGAGCAGTGAAGCGATTCTGCAAGGGCACCTCAAGCTCTGGAGTAAGTCTCTTCCTCCTGCTGGTCCTTGCCATCTCAAGGCTCCATTCTGCTGCATTATTTGCCCCCTCCTTTCCGTGTGTGTCAGTGGGGGAGTTTTTGGCTGTTTGGCCATGGGCTGTGGGTTCACTGCAGACTGCACTTGGAACTGGATATATAACTCCTTCTCAGCCACCCTGATGTTTCTCAGCCTTCTCACCGCCTTCTGCAGCTCAAGCCACCACTGCAGGATGTCCTCCCCCTGGGCACACCTTCTGCAGGCAGGTCTGCCACCTATCCCTGCCTCAGGAGAGATGTCCAGGCAGTTCCTGCAGCCTGAGGTCTGCACTGCAGCCTCTCTCTTCAGCAGCTCCATCAGGGTGGAGGCATCGGTCACCACTAGGGTAGATGGCGCAGAGCCCCCAGCCAGAGCTGCAAACTTCGCTCTCAGACGAGTGCCCACCATTCTGCCTTGAGGGTAAGGTAGGGTGGGTGACCTTGACCTGTCACAGAGCGGTGCCAGGTTGATGGGTTAGGTGTGCTTCATGTCTCCCACTCGGCCGGTGGAATTCCCCTCCTTTGAAGCGGTGCCCTTCCTGCCCTGGCTGCCGCCCCATGCCAGTTGCCCACTCTGGTCGCAGCGCTCCTGGCCGCTCCCGCTCCCTGGGCTGCCTTGTGTGGGTGTGGCCGCCATGGCTCTGGCAATGCCTAGGCCTGGTCAGCACCTCCTGCCAGAACTGTGGCTCCTGACGGGTGTCTCTGCTCCCCCGGCGTTTGCCGTCCTCAGGAAATCCCCTGTGTGCCGAGATCTGCCACTCTGCTGTGGGTTGGGCCGGTACCGGAGCAGCTCACCTCAGTGACTGACTGACTTTTACAAACATACTCTCTTTTTTCATATATCTCCTATGGAGACATTTTCTTTCCTTCCTGTCATTGTACCTTGATTAGGCCTTATGAGACTTAATTTTCTGGATGAAAACTAAAAAAACGGACATTTCCAATCATCCTTTTCACAACGTGTGTTAACCAGCAACTATTTATTATCACCTGCTACATCAGTGATGAAAACATCAATCATATGGTATCAGCCCAAGAGCCAGTGCCCAGACAAGTCCTGTACTAATGGCCTCACTCAGGAACAGCTACATGAACAACTCCATTGCAAAGTCTGTCGGTGATCCAGTTTTTCATCCATCTATTTTGTGCCTTGTTGATTCCTTTTAATCCAAGATTTTAATCAGTGTGTCAGGCAGTATTAAGTGAAGCGCCTTGGAGAAATCCAAAGGTACCACCTCAGCTGTCTTAATCATCCAAACCTATAATCTTATCAAAAAGAGATAACTGACTTGTTTAACAAGATGTACCTTCCATTAAAACTATATTGCCTGGCGTCAATTACCTTCTTAAGCTCTAACTCTTCATTGACAGAGTCCTGAATTCATTGACCCACTGCCTGGCCCATAAGGAACATCAGGCTGACTGATCTTCTCTGGTTTATCCCTTTTCTCTCTTACTATAGGAAACACAACAGGACTTTGTGATGATACGGTGTTGCCTTGGATGAACCACAGAGGGTTAGGGTAATTCTCACCTCAGCACTTCTCGATTCTTAAAGGTAAATTATTTTCTTGATTTGTTTATTTGAAGAAGTCTGTTTATTTGAATAAGTCTGTTATTTAATGCTGCTTCATAACTTCTTTTGATATGGATAGTAAAAATTCTTTTTCATCCACAACATTGCTTTGGCTAGAGTTTTCTTCTTTGTTTTGTGTCCTTCAAATACAGAACAGAATTATCTGCTGAATATTTTTGCATTACTATTTATGATTTTGTATTTATTTATTACATGATTTTACATCTGTAGCCAGTAAATGACTTATACCTTACTTTCGCTTTTTTTTCTCCCCTAAAATGTTTGTTCTTATATTTGTAGTCCTGTCAATTGTTGCTATTCTACTGCTTCTTTAGCTTTTTTCTATCTACTACTTATATTTTAAAACTTGCAACTTACATTCATGGTTATCAACTCCTATTTCTTTCCTGTTCTTTACATTTGGGAAATGTTTGTGCTTCACAGGTGCTTTTTCATATAGGATGTCTTTAAAAAAAAAAAAAAAACAAACCACAGTTGTGTTTGGAGCATCATGATTTTATGGACCTTCAGGAGTGTTCAGATAACCAATTTACAGTGTTAATTAAGATTTGTCACTTGTGTTCCCATATTGCAAACAGATGTTTAAGGAGAAGACAGTTGTGTTATCCAATGAAAGCTGCTCAGAGGTGGTGCTAAACATCCTACACTTTAGTACTTCAAATCTGTAAGTATTCAAGCATTCTCCCTTGCCTGGACTCACATGTGGCCCCGTAATGGTAACATGAGTTGTGATAAAAAGTGTCTCCTCTTTTTTCTTTCCCTTCTAACATTACAAATCCTAAAAGATTGTCCTTACATTGCTCACCTGTCTTCCCCAGCATCTTGCTTCTCTGCTACTGAGACACAACCCTCCTCTCATTTGCAATGTCTCCCAGGATCTGTGCAATGAAGCTTCTATGATCTCACCAGTTCCAGTGCAGATCACTGCCAGGGCACTGTACCTCCATACCTCAGGATCTCATCTGTATTTAATAAAAGCTTCCCCTCTTTTGCCTGGAAAGTTCTACTCTGCACTGTTCTACTCTTGCCCTTGCAGGAGACCTTGTCAATTTTCCTAAGACTTTTCTCCTCTTTTGGCCAGTCCTAACTACTTTCTGGGTTGCCTAGTTTTAGTTGGAGAGAAGTTTTTTTCTTTCCCATCTCTTTGAACCTGCACTCCAGTTAGTTCTTGCATATTGTTCTCTATCTAACCACATAGAGACACCATTTCTTTTTCCCTCCTTTTCCAAGCTGTTTCTTACTCCCTGTCCTTGTGATACAATCTTCATTTCTGTGATAGGATGTGCTGTCCTATTGCTTGGATGTGGAGGTCATCTCTACTCCTGACGCATACGAAGATAATCAGCTATTCCTCAAGAACATAGTTCTTCTATATCATATAGGCACAGACTCTTCCTCTTCAGGCAGGAATATCTAAGGCGTGTCATGACTATTGATTTCTCTACCAACCCTTGACAGTGAATTAAAGTTGTACCTAGAAAGCAAGACCACTAATCTTTCTTTCATTAATTCCCATGTAAAATCCATTAGCTAAAGAGAATTTATTTCTTTCCATAACCACTTACATGCTTCAGCAGGAAGAGACTGGACAAAAAATATTAAATAATCTCTTTCTCTCAAAGAGAACTGAGGGAAACTACTGATATTTCAGACCAAAAGCAAAAAGTAGCTCTTAGAGAAGGTTAGCTGAGTTTGTTTCACTATAAAATTCACTATTTCTAGAAATCCAGACAGGTAAATTACCCACTTTTCCTCAGTTCAGCTGAGATGTATTTTGTAAATGTTATCAAGTAGAATATCTTTATATTTAAGTATAACGTGGCATCTATATAAACAATGTACACTGGGGGAGAAGAGATGGAAAAGCACTCTGATTTCCATTTAAGATTCAGTCCTACCATCCTTGCATACACAAAATTCATACATTTTCAACATATGGATACAGGATCAAAAGAGAGAGTGCAGAGTAAAACTTCCTACCAAAAAAAGTGATGTCAAAAGCTGGTTATTGAGTCTCCCATTCTTTTGTGTAAATTGCAGATAATTTAAATGTCACAGAGATCTGCTTCTCAAAGCTGGACTTCTGAGATGAGAAAAAGGAGATGCAGAATCTAGGTCATGTAATTTCAGATCCTGCAAATGTCAACAAAACTTCATAGTCTGGGGTTATTAACATTCAACTGCAGCAACTGCTACAAGTAAAATCTTTTCTTTTGTTCCAAACCCTTAAGGCTGTAGCCATAAAACTGTCTGTTCAGCAATTATTGATGCTGGATTGGGTTTCTCCTGATTGTTCAGGTGTTCTCCACACCTGAATTGCAAAATGGTGCAATTCATACATTGATTTTCAATACCTAGTTTATAAAACATTGGAGCAGGATGAAATGAGCGGTAATGAGCCTATTTGTGTGCATCACTGAATCTTTCTGAGTCTTCGGTGAAAACATCAGGATGCTGCAGTCTTAGGTCTTTGTAAGTGTCTGCACCATCAGGTTTTGTACTCCTTTCTGTCAGGATTTGGGCACACAGGAGGGCAGAGTGTGTTTTACTGTACGTCAAAACCTTGATCCCTTGAGTTACCCTCCATGATAAGGGAGGGAAAAGGATGAAATCCCCTAGTGCCTGGATTAGCTGGGGAGGGCAGACTTTTCTGGTTCCCCAAGGGCCTTTTATAAAAGAGGAGGTCAAGTCCACAGCCATTGGCCACTAAATAGGTTAGGTGGCACTGTTACTATTTCAGTGTACTTATGGAAGGAGACAAGGATTCAAAACTCCTCCAAGGGCATCTTGTGTTCCAATGCCTTTCGTCGGCCAGGTGAGCCACCTCAGTCACCGTTAGATCAATGCACGATACTGGAAAGGCACCAGCATAGGAAAGCAGCAGCAGTACAAGAACAAGTCTGGTCCTGTTTATTCAGTTGTCTGTAGATGTTTCGAGCATGGAGCACCTCCAAGAATGGACCTTAAATCAGCAAGTTACTACTTGGCAGACTCTGCCATGTGCAATTTACTCTTCCTTGGAATTCCTTGGTGTCTCTTTACCCTGCCTTGAAGAAGTATATACAGTTAATTTATTACCACACCTGCTGTCCCCAAGGTATGTTTCAGAATGACCTCTCTTTGACTCTGTGTTATTACCTTTCCCTCCCATCACCATTTGAATCATATCCCCTTCCTGCATTTTTCCCATCTGAATTTCAAGGGGCTGGGGAAGCAGTTTAATTACAGTTTCACTGGCTTTATTATGTTATGGTACTGAACCCCAAGGCCTGGCTATAAGGGGAGCTTTATAATAAGCTATAATGATCCATCTTTCCTTATGTACTGTGAATTTTAAGCCCCCTCACTGATTATTTATTATTTCAACTTGGTATATGAATTATTTAATTCTCCCAAGCTCCAGCATGTATGAAAATAAGCTATGAAGCAATAAAGATCTAGACTTGCTTCCACTGAAGACAAAAACCCAGCCCCTGGGAATTTCAGTGGAAGCTACGTTAACCTGTAGGATTGTTTAAATGGAAATTGCTTCATTACCATGGTGACTTACCATGTTATCAACAGAGTTGGCTTTCAAGGCCCGTGTAGACACACAAGTAAAATCCTGATGCAACTCCTAAAATCAATTCCTGCCACTGCAGGGTCTTGTGGCATTGCTGGAACCTTACCTTCTCCAGTCCTCTCTGATTTGGTCCCCCGAACTATAGCTTAGCTATAGTCTGAAGTCTGATAGAGGGTATTGGTATGATATTTATGGTCTAAGTACAGAAACTACATGCCGTGAAGCTCTATTTTGGCTTTAAGCCTGGAGTAGGTATGAAAGATCGTTCCTCAGGACTGGTGTAGACGGTACTCTTCCAGGAAGCAGTCACTGGGTAGAGTCCAAGCTCTGCCAACGAAAAGGAGTGAGAGCCAGAAGGGATGTTTATGCATCTCCTGGAAGGCATCTGAATCTAAGGGAACAGATTCCAGCCTCCTAGGCAAAGGATTCTGAAAAAAAAAAAAAAAGACTTCTGCAAAGCTCATCTCAGAAGCTCGCTTCCCTTCAGCAGCAGCTGTATTGAGGAGGATGGAGATGCTGCCCATACCATGCTCCTGTCTTCTGTTGCTATGGTAATCCTGAAGATTTTTTAGGACAGAACTTTACAAGTTTCATTATTTACATTAGGTTGTTCTGTTTCTTTCCACTTGTCTTGCTTATTTCCCACTCTCCCTGTTCCCATGGACTGCCTATACACATCGTTAAATAATTAACACTCCTTTGTATTATGCACCTGGGAAAGCATTGCAAACATCAGCCGTAAACTGCAATTTGAAAGTACAGAAATTCCTCTCTGATTTGAAATTAAGCAGGGAAAAATGTTCAACCCTGAGATCATATTTTTCAGTGCATTTGCATTTCCATGTCGCTCACAGCAAATAATTTTAAAAACTTAATTTGCATTTCAATTTTTGTCATTCCGTACTTACTTTTTGTATTTCACTCCACATAAAGAATGGAAATAGACTGCAAAACTTACTGGAAGCTAACAAATCTGGCTCTTCTTTTCTAGCAAAATGATGCAGTGTTTGGCTTACAAACCCAGCAAGGGAATAATTCCAATCAAAATTGTTTTCATTGGAATGCTTAAATACGGAAACATTTCTGTTGGTCTGAATCTTCATTTCACAGAACTTAAATTCAGCTCTAACTTGACTTGTTGGTGTACTTTCTGAAAAATCCTTCTGCATATATTTTCTTCATAGCCTGCAGACCCCGCAGTTGACTAAACCTTAAAGAGAAGGTTTTAAGTGAAGCTATTGAGGCTTGTCTGGGGACAGCAGGATCTCAGACTACTTTTGAACCTAGTGATAAGCTTTAACACTTCTACAAAGAAAAATTCAAGCAAGAAAAGTGTCCCAAAATATATGAGAAAACAAGAATTTGAGAGATGTATTGGGAACAAACCTGAAACAAGGCAGCCCAATTTTCTCCTAGTTAGTTGGAAGCAGAATAAGAATTTTTCAGGTTTTTTATCTCCTCTGGGCTGGAGTTAACCTACCTTTCAAAGTTCTTTAAATCTAGAAAAAATGTAGAAGAAAATCCAGAATTGGCGCTGTGGACTGATTTCCTTCCATTACACTTTATTTTTTCTGTAAAAAAGAAAGCTTAACTTCATTATTTTCATGTCCAAAAACAACAGAGAATGCTTCCAAATGTAGACATACGGATTTAGTGTACTTCCACTGAAAACATGTGTAAATCACCAGCTACCTTTCTTTGCCTGGAGGAAAATTCCTTACTCTTCTTAGCCCTTGAAATCAACTGCAACAACAAAAAAGGATGATTTCTGATAATTAGCAATTGCTTAGGATGGAAGAAGGTGACTAGGAGGTCATCTCAAAGGAATATATTTAACTATATTTGTGATGGTCTCTCAGCTCCAGAATGACTCTCAGTTAGACTACCACAGAAATAATATTTGCCCCTTGTGATATTGAACATATCTCTGCAACACGTTACTTCAAAGGCTTGGTTTTGTTTGTGGCTTTTTTAAGCTCTCCCAGGAGAACTTCCAGTGACAGTCCTTGTGTTGGTGAAATGGGTCAGGGCTGAGCACTAATCTCTGGAAGTCACTGTTGCTATTAATTAGTGTATATCCTTGGAGGATTTGAAAGAATAACACCAGTTCTGCCACTAGCACGAAAACAGAGTCAAGCTGTTGTTCAGCAGTGAAGAAATATCTTTTTTGTGACTTCCTATCAGTAACTAATCACAAGGCTTTTTGGAGGAAGAGCTGGTGGCAAGCGGAACAGTTTCCCCTGTCACCTTGTTTTTAATGAGCAGGGGATCCCAACTCAACACTTCCTGGTATCTTCTAACATAGATCAAGCCACAGGCTGAGACTTTGATCTCAAAACTTCTGTGCATTATATTATTATGCATAAACATACTGCAGTGGTATGGTACAGAAGTTCATCTGCTGGACCTAAATGAACCCACGGAACTCTGAAGTGATGCACAAAGGAATCTGGTCTCTCATGAGACATGAGTGAGATCACTTCCATATTGCTGGCCACCTGAAGGCAAGGTGGGAAGACTAATCCCCTCTCCCTTCTCCCAAAGTGCAGGAAGAAGGTGCCCATGTGGCTGGGGTTGGCTGGCATCCACTGGGCTGCTGAGAGGCTTTGGACCCCGCTTGCTTGGCAGTCATCTCCTTAACCGAGTGCCAGTTCAGTGCTCTGTAACGCAGCTCAAAGCAAAGCTCCAAGCCTGAGCTCTGCTGTGAAAACACTGATTGAGAAACAGAAGCAAAAGATGAGGTCCCTGTAGGCTTGAAAGAGGTAGCTGTAGAGATGAAGAGGTCATCCAGCGGTGAGACCGCTTGCTTCCAAGGGGGGAATTTGAGCTAAGCTTTTGACCTCCAGCAGACTTCCAGTGTAGAATCAAAGGCAAATTACATGGTCTACTTATGTTTTAGGTTCCCATATACAGCATGGGCATAATTCTAATTCCCTGCATCGTGAAAGTGTTGGGAGGATGAAATGGGGAGGTGCTCCCTGAGTACAGCAGTGACAGCCACAAAAGCATGTAGGATCTGAAGCCCCGGATGGGACACAAGTCTGGATTTCAGTGAAACTGAAAGGAGCTAGCATGAGTCAGCAGTCTGCCAGGCCAACACTTACCACAGGAGAGATACTGGGATGTAGAATGATGACTTTTCATATTCCTACAACAACTTCAGAAAATTGTAATAATATTAACAACCATTCACTGCACTGTTAACACCCAAGTACCCAATGCAAAGCTCAACTAAATTTCAGATCTCCTCCAATGTCATGAAAGAGGTTATGCAATGCTGACAGTCAGAAACAAATTGTTTAGGGGAATGAGGAAGATTGTAATAAGAAATGTCAGGGAGACAGAAATAGCTGGTCCCCTCACAACTTCACCCTCAAGAAACACTTTCTTACAGGATGAGACTGGGGATGGAACGGGGTGAAGGAAGGTTATGAATTGTGCTATAGAAAGTCCTTGTTAAAGAGAACTCTATATAAATATAAATCTTGTAAAGAGGATTTTTTGCTCATCATCAGCAAAAAGGCAACACTGTTCTGTGAAGAATGTCACAAGGAATGATGCCGTAACTGAGGACAAATTCAAAGTTTAATTGTTTGTTTATTTGTACTAGCATGAACAGTATGCACATTTTCCATCATGTTCACGCTTGCATCTGAGACCTTGTCAAGTGTTAGTGTGTTTAACCCCATGAAATCCTTCAGTAGGCATAGGTACAGTTGGAGGACACAGTTTCTAGGACAGCCAACTGCCAAGAGCAAACATCTCCAGTTAAAAGGCAACCACGGCCTAGTTGCCTTCTGTGCTTATGCCAAGATGCCGCATAGCCAGCCAAGGATGGGATAGACGGAGGGGGAACATGGTGGCTGTAGGGAGCTGTGGGCAATAGTTTGCCATGCTTAAGACATCAGGCTTAAAGCACACAAAGGAGGAGCAGAAGAGGAGGATGGTGCATGTTCTTCAAGCATATGTGGGGGCTCTTCATCCAACCCAATTTAGACCTGAGATAGATCCACCTAGCTTAGACATGAGTTTCTTCACCACATGCATTTCCATTCCTCATCCTGCCCGAGCCTGCTAGGTAGTGTAGAGCAACCTCCACCATGGCAACTTAGAGTGTGAACAGCCACAGATGTTAGCATTCAGCCTTCCAGCCTCATTAGAGCCTCATTCCATGAGACTTAAGGGGGGGTTGTTGAAAACTAGGAGCTTAGAGGGAGAAAAGAAGCCACAACACAGAAGGCCACGAGTTATATTTGCCCTGCAGCTGCCTTTCATCAGCTGTTCTGCAGGAATGTGCACTAACTCAAGAGAGAGCAACCAGGGTGGTCATGCAGAAGGTGTAAAAGGATGTGGTTGAAGTGTGGTTGAGCAGCCCGGCCCCATGTTCTGTCGTCTCTGGGGGCACCGCGTGCAACACTAGTGAGGGTTTTCTTGAGGGATTAGCAAGTTTCCTATTTTTAAATAATTTACACAAAAGCATCTTCCTTTCCTAAGTCTGGTTATTTTTAGGCAGAGAAAAATACACATGCTTATCTATATAAATAATCAGAACCATATGGCCTAAGCATTCCAAACAGATCAGTTAAACCAGCTTTCCAAGAGAGGGACTTTATGTGTGTGTGTGTCTGTAAGTATGCTTAGCACAGATGAACTGTGTACTAGCCTGGAAGCCTCAGAGACCTGAGTGCAGGATTGATCCACTACAGACTTACACCACCCTCTGCAGCCAACGAAGCTTCCTACAGCACCATTGCAAAGGTGCCTCAAGCTCTGTAAACAAGGCGACAGGACATTTTCTGCAGCATAGTCATGCATGGATGTGTTTTGCGCCTGACCCAACACGGCCAGTAAGTGCCAAGATGAGTACAGAAATGAAGACAAATGCAGTTTGTCTTGGAGCTGCTAAAAAATCTGACACTGTCCAGGCCACCAAGGTGAGGAGAGGATTGGAGAACTTAACATATGAAAAAAGGCTGAAAGAACTGGGTTTGTTCAGCCTTGAGAAGGGAAGGCTAGGGGGAATCTGATCACAATAAAGATATTTATAGAGAAGATGAAGGTACTTTGATGAAGGTACTTTCTTCACAAGGATGCACAGCAACAGAACAAGAGGCAATGGGCACAACTGGCTTCAAGAGAAAGGCCACCTGGATATAAAAAATATGTTTCACTGTGAGAACAATTAAACATTGGAACAGGTCCAAAGAAGCAGTGGAGTCTTTGTCACTGGAAATATTCAAGACTTAGCTTGGCAAGGCCCTGAATAACCTAATCTAAAGCCTGCTTTCAACAGAAGGTTGGATTGAATGATCTCCAGAGGTCTCTTCCATCTAGACTTTTCTGTGATTCTGTGATTCAGAGTTCTTCATGTAGGTCAGCTATCCAAGTGTAGTAATTAAAAAAAAAAAAAATAAAATAAATCCCCTAAATCCATCAGCTGGGCTCAGATGGCAAAGTAGGGCTCATAGCCTGTTTCCTAATGCTCTGAGTTCTGCAGGCCCAAAGGATTTGACAGTCTGAGGGAACTGAAAGTGCATGCAAAAAGGCATTAATTTCCATATTTAAGACAGGTGCATGCAAAGTGACTCAGATGAGTTTATTTTTCACCATGTTTTGCAATAGAGCTGGTCCTGAGACCCCAGCTACCAGGGGAATCCCAGTGGAGACCCCCTGTATTGCACAACAGACTGACCATATCAGTATAAAATTCAAAAGGATAAGCAAGATCAGTTCCCATGTTTCTATGGAAGACAATGTTCCCTGTGCTGCAAGTACCCAGCAACTTCGTTTGTTGGCTTCCACTCCCATTCTGCCACATGTCAGCTCTGCACAGAGCTCTGAGATATAAATCTCCATACAGGCAGCAAGAATCATGTAGCAACCAGCACATGGGAGCTGAGGAGACAAACATATACCCCAGGAAAGCTTGTTTATTTTTAGGGCTGAAGAACCCACTAAAAATCTGTTGAAGAAAATAAAAACAGAGTCCCATGGTGACAGCTAATGCTGTAAGTAAGAAGACAGATGCATGTATGTGCGGAGTAGATTAGTTGAGAGACCACTGCCAAAATCAGTTGGAGTATAATTTTCAGGTCATAAAACTGTTTTTAATAGTAGGGCAGAAGCAGTCGAACATTGCTTCTCTGTTTACTTGTTTGTTTTAATTCTTAATCCCAGGAAGTAGTCACTTTGAGCATTTTGCACTGTATATATGCAGTCGACGAGTTTAAAAATTAAGAGCCTCCACTGGGGAGTGAAGGAAGGTCTTTGTGCTGCCCAGCCTCCAACCCTCCTTGGCCAGCTGAGATTTTCCCTCATGTGGGGAGCTCTTTGATGGATGGTATAATGGGGCTCAAAGGGGCATTAATCCCCCTGGGTTTAGGAGGGTCGTGCAGAGGGTATGAAAGGCCATGCTGAAGCAGACTCCGGCAACTCTCAGCCAACAGCCACTTTGGCACTATTCCCAGCCAGCATAGGTTACTGCAGTCTCTGGAGTATTTCAAGCTCCTGATGGGGGTAGGAGTATAAAAGGAGAAGAGAGAGTGAGTAGGCTGCAGCATCTGTAAGTCCTTCAGTATAAAGTGCACTCCCAGTCTTCCCTTTATAGACACACACATATGCACACAGACACTCATGCTTGGCCTCACATGGCCAGGAGAAACTGAGCCCTGGATGAGGGAGACTGCCAGCAAACACAGACATGATAAACTAGAAAAGCAGATTCCCAAAGGCTGTCATGTCCCCAAAGTCAACAGAAGATTATTAATTTGTGCTTACATTGGGGGCTATAAAGCTAATTGAAGTGGGATGACCAGCAGAGGTGGGATGCCCCTGGAGTGGTCCTCTTAGAGATCAGGAGAATTTCAGAGAGTCAATCATCGCTGCCAGCAAGGGGAAGTGGTATATTTATAGATACCAAAAGTTAACAGATGACCAGACATCAGTATTGCTAGTGCAACCGTACAGAGTGGCAAAATGGTGGAACAAGATTATGTGGCTCATCACTATGTTTTCCCTCACCTCACAGTAAATTAGATACAGAACAATTCTTTTCCCTAGCTCTCCTCTAGTCTTATCATTTCATAGAATCATAGAATCATAGAATCGTTATGGTTGGAAAAGACCTTTAAGATCATCAAGTCCAACCATTACCCTAACACTGCCAAGTCTGCCACTAAACCATGTCCCTAGGCACCACATCTAAGCATCTTTTAAATACCTCCAGGGATGGTGACTCAACCACTTCTCTGGTCAGCCTGTTCCAATGACTGACAACCCTTTCAGTGAAGAAATTTTCCCTAATATCCAATCTAAATCTCCTCTGGCACAACTTGAGGCCATTTCCTTTTCTATCACTTGTTACTTGGGAGAAGAGACCAACACCTACCCAGCCACAACCTCCTTTCAGGTAGCTGCAGAGAGTGATAANCATTGATCCATCCTGTCCAGATCCCTCTGTAGAACCTTCCTACCCTCAGGCAGATCAAGACTCCACCCAACTTGGTGTCATCTGGAAACTTACTGAAAGTGCACTCGATCCCCTCATCCAGATCATTGATAAAGATATTAAAGAGCACTGGCCCCAGTACTGAGCCCTGGGGAACTCCACTTGTGACTGGCTGCTAACTGGATGGAAGTCCATTCACCACAACTCTTTGGGTTTGGCCATCCAGCCAGTTTTTTTACACAGCTAAGTGTACACTTGTCCAAACCATGAGCAGCCAGTTTCTGCAGGAGAATGCTCTAGGTAATGATATCAAAAGTTTTATTAAAGCCCAGGTAGACAACATCCACAGCCTTTCCCTCATCCACTAAGCGAGTCACCTTGTCATAGAAGGAGATCAGGTCAGTCAAGCAGGACCTGGCTTTCATAAACCCGTGCTGACTGGGCCTGATCACCTAGTTGTCCTGTATGTGCCACATGATGACACTCAAGATGATCTGCTTCATGACCTTCTGTGGCACTGAGGTCAGACTGACAGGCCTGTACTTCCCCAGATCCTCCTTCCAGCCCTTCTTGTAGATGGGCGTCACATTGGCTAACTTCTAGTCAACTAGGACCTCCCCAGTTAGACACTACTGCTGATAAATGATGGAAAGGGACTTGGTGAGCACTTCCACCAGCTTCCTCAGTACCCTGGGGCGGATCCCATCCAGCCCCATTGACTTGTGTGTGTAAGTTGTGTAGCAGGTCGCTAACCATTTCCTCTTGGATTAGAGGGGCTTCACTCTGCTCCCTGTCCCTGTCTTCCAGCTCAGGGGGCTGGGGACCCAGAGAACAACTGCTCTTAGTATTGAAGACTGAGGCAAAAAAGGCATTAAGTACTTCAGCCTTTTTCTCTTCCTTTGTCACTGTGTTTCCTGCTGCATCTAATAAAGGATGGAGATTTTCCTCAGCTCTCCTTTTGTTGATAATATATTTACAGAAACATTTTTTATTGTCTTTTACGGCAGTAGCCAGATTAAGTTCTAGCTGGGCTTTGGCCCTTCTAATTTTCTCCCTGCATAACCTCACAATATCCTTGTAGTCCCCTTGAGTTGCCTGCCCCTTCTTCCAAAGGTCATAAACTCCTTTTTTTTCCTGAGTTCGAGCCAAAACTCTCTGTTTAGCCAGGCCGGTCTTCTTCCTCACCGTCCTGTCTTTTGGTACATGGAGATGGCCAGCTCCTGCACCTTTAAGATTTCCTTCTTGAAGGATGTCCAGCCTTCCTGGAGTCCTTTTCCCTTTAAGACTGCCTCCCACAGGAGTCTGCCAACTAGTGTCCTAAATAGGCCAAAGTCTGCCCTCCGGAAGTCCAAAGTAGCAGTTTTTCTGACCCCTCCTCTTCTCCAAGAATTGAAAACTCTATCATTTTGTGATCACTACACCCAAGACAGCCTCAATGATTACATCACCCACAAGTCATTCTCTGTTCCATAACAACAGGTCCAGTGGGGTGCCTTCCCTAGTTGGTTCCCTCACCAGCTGTGTCAGGAAGTTATCTTCTACACACTCCAGGAACCTCCTGGACTGTTTCCTCTCTGCTGTATTGTACTTCCAGTAGACATCTGGTAGATTGAATTCTCCAACAAGAACAAGGACTAGCAATTGTGAGACTTCTCCGAGCTGCTCATAGAGTATTTCATGTGCTTCTCCATCCTGGTTGGGATGGAGAACAGACTCACCATGATATCTGCCTTGTTGGCCTTCCCCCCAATTCTTAACCATAAACACTCGACCCTATCATCACCATCATCAAGCTCTAGACCACCAAAACACTCCCTAACATACAGATCTACCCCACCACCTCTCCTTCCTTGCCTATCCCTTCTGAAGAGATTATAGCCATCCATTGCAGCACTCCAATTGCCATCTTTCTGTGATGGCGACTATATCATAATTTTTCTGCTGCACAATGCCTTCCAGCTCCTCCTGTTTGTTACCCATGCCATGTGTTTTGGTGCAGATGCACTTCATTTGGCCTATTGATCTCGCCACCTTTTTTTTTGGCGGGGGGTACCCTACTACCAATGTGGCCATTCTCAGGCACTTTTGCGGTTTCTAACACATCAATAAACCTTGCATCTTTGCTGCTGCAGGGCTCTCCATCCTCTTCCTCCACTGCGATGACAGACCAAAGAACCTCACTAGCACACTGTCCCACAAATGTTGTCATGCTGCCTCCAGGCTTATCTCTAGCAAAACTGGTTTTATCCCTTTCCCCCTTGAAATCTAGTTTAAAGCTCTTTCAATGAGCCCTGCTGACTCCTGCACAAAGACCCTTTTTCTCCTTTGAGACAGGTGTATTCCATCTGTCACAGCAGGCCTGGTGTCATGTAGACTGACTTGTGATCAAAAATCCCAACATTTTGATAATGACACCAGGCTTGGAGCCAGGTATTGATCTGCTGTCTCTTCCTGTTTCTTCCCTCATAATTCCCTGCAACTGGAAGCACAGAGGAGAACACTGCTTGTGTTCCTGATCCTTTGACCAGTCATCCCAAGGCCCTGAAGTGTCTCTTGGTTGCCCTCAGACTTCTTGTTGCAACTTCATTGCTGCCTAACTGAAAAATCAACAACGGATAATAATCTGAAGGCCATACTTTCTCTTCACATCTGTAACCCAGGCCCCAGGGAGGCAGCAGACTTCACTAAGAAGTGGGCCCAGTCAGCATACTGGGCCTTCTGTTCCCTTCAGAAGGAAGTCTCCTATGACAATGACCCATTCTTTTTTTCTTTGTGGAAGCAGTTTTCATGCAAGGCATAGTCTGAATTAACCTCAGCAACACCTCCAAGCTAGATGAACTGTTTCCATTAACATGATTGCAAACTGCAGTCCTTTTGACCTGTACTGAAGGAGAGAGAAAACCAAACACACACATCCCTTAAATTCATGACTTTAAAGTAATTTACCTCTGTTATCTCTATCCGACTAGAGTATTGTAGGGGCTTTCTGTCACAGCAATATTTGTCACTGCTCTGACTTCACCCTCTTGCTTTTTGTTGGTACTTTAAAAGGACTGGTTTTCCTTCTAAACTGGTGCTTAGTTTATAATCAGTGTTTAGCCCCATTACTCATCTAAGTATTCATTATTCTCAGTTTGCTGATATTTATTCATCCACATTTGATCAAACTGAGTTCTTCTTCATCTGCTCTTCCCAGCTTCCACGCTTTGACTCTGGTCCCTGGCGTACCCAGCTGCTTTTCTGCCTATAAAATTTCTCTATAGGCATTTTATTTTTTGCTTCATGCGTAGTTAGGAGCCGGAGATGAATCTTCCCTTTGAGTGACTGCTTTAGTATTCATCCCTTTTTGTGCCTTTTCGTGTGCATTACTTGCTTTGTGTACACGTGGGATTTGTATCAGGAGGTGCTAATTTCTTCCTCTGGTGTGGGTGTTGTAAGTGACAGGCGTTAATAAGGTTTGATCTGTGACTTTTACTTTACTCAACTCAAGGGTTTTTCTTCTCACTTTAGTTGTCTCTTTAACACCTTTGATAGATGGCATACAACTGCATATCAAGGCATACTAGAGAGGTCTCATTGATATTTATATGTTTAGGATGTACTCCACTCACTCTTGCTGTGAACTAATCTTTTGACTGAAGAGCTTTTCATTTTATGCTCATTCTTTCATGTTTCTTCCTTGAATTCCGAGGAAAATGCATCCAGTCCTTCCCAAGGGAGCTTTGGAAAGGGCAGGAAAAAATAGAGTTACAAAGCAAGCACTATGACAAAGAAATATCCACATATGTGTTTAACCCTTGCTCTCCCCACAGAAATTAGATTTTATTTTTGCTGAGACTGAGGTTTTTCAGTAGTTACTAACAAGAATATCCTTCCCGAAAAAACCTTTCCTCAGGTTGAGACTTAGCCCTGGCAGCAATGGCTCAACTGCTACAAATCCCTAACTGGAAACAAGCCAACTATTAACCTGATTTGGAGTCTTTGCCGAAAATGATGGGCAGAAAGTGACTTTGAACTTGCCTCTGGGAGCCCCACAGACTCCAGGCTTTCCTGAATTTGTTGTATTATCCACATACCATTGCAGGGAACTACTGTGAGATTTCAGCTGCAGGAGTGGTGCATTTTTTCTGCATCAAGTTCTTGCAGTGAAACGATGTTTCCTTTGGAAAGGGCAGCACGGTCTTGTCAAGGGGTTGGTGCTAATAGTGTTAACATAGATCCTGTTCCCATCTCCTTAAGCTGCTGTTTCTTCTAGCTTACTTGTTGTATTAAATGCTACCTCAGCTAGTATCAGTGCTGCAGTGTAGATGTCTGCAGCTGAACTGTTTAGCCTCTCTCTGTAGTCAGTGGAGAGAAAGGGGAATTTCCATAGGACAGTTCAGCGCATCTGGGAATAGGTGTCAAAGCTGGAAAGTAAACCTGTCAAGACACAAGGACTAATCCAGTTGTTGACCTCTGTGTGGTGTAAGACAAGTGCCACATTCAAATTCAGGTGACATGAACCCCAACCTTGCCATCGCTCCAATGACCTTTGGCAATGTTTTTTACCTTCCCATGATGTTTCCTTGGTACAGAAGAGCACAAGGATCTTCTCAGCCTCACAGGTCTCCTCAGACATGCTACTCTAGACTTATTTTATTGGTTTACTGCTCAATAATGCCCCAAATTTAAATATAATGGCAAAGCTTTGAAAAAAAACTTTTAAGCCATCGTGCCAATACCCCTATATCCTGTTGGTTTCTGTGGTAAAGCTCATAAATAGGAGTTGCGTTGTTCAGTGTTTATCCTGTTTGAGCAGAAAAGACCTATATAATCTATCAGACCTCAACTTCTGCATTTTGAGATGGCCCTGAAAACTTCTGAGAAAATGAGAAACCTGCCCACCATGAAAGTCCACCACTATGTGGGCTTTCTCAATGGCCAAAACCATGTCTCTGCAGCCTCCAGCATCTGAGGTGAACTGGACATTTGCTGTTTGCCAGTACCAATATAAATCTCCTCACTTTATTCTCCTCACCAAGCAACAGGTCATTAAGGTAATAACAGTAATTTAAAACTATAATTATCCTACCAGCAGGGAGGGAGAGAACAAACTATGGAAGAGCCATTCATTTACTTCTTGCTCGGTGGGGTGTCCTTAAGTTATAGAATACGCCACCCTGAAGAGAAGAGTCCCATTTCCAGTGAATAGAAGCCTGCATCACAAGAAGTCACATTAACAGCCATAGCAGAGAGGTCAGTGAATTTACATTGATCCAGGGTACCAGCTGGAAATGGCAGGGGGTCTTTCCACAGCACCATGTCCTGCCGCGCCATTGCTTATCTTCCATATGCTGTGTGAATAAATAGAAAACGTTAGCCTCTAACTGTCCTACAGCCAATAAATGTCACATAGGATTTTTTTTTTCTCAAATAGCCATTTACATTTAATTTGTAGCTGTTGAAATGGGAGAGAGGAGGAAGGAAATTCACCTGTATTTATGTATCTCACAAGATTTCTTGATGATTTTGTCAGACCTGCCCTGAGTTAGTCACATGTTTTGCTGTCAGTGGAAATGTTTGTCTCCTCAGATTTTCATTGGGTTAAAAACACATTTTTATTGAATGCTGGAAATTCCTCGCTGTAGCTGTGTGCTAAGGGGAGAAAAAGTCTGCAGGCAAAGAGAAAAAGATTCTTGAGGACTCAGTTCCCTGCCACGCTGTACTAAACATGGCTGTTCACAGCTGTGCTAAGCAGACATAAAACTCACAACAGGAATAAGCATCCACTTTGCAGTCACGTAGGTAACCATACAGGGTGCCAGGCATCAATGAGTCAAGTCTTTGTAGTGGAGAGTCTGCAGAGTATGGAAGAAAATGGACTTTCTACTTGCATGTACTTTAAGTAGCTTTGTGTATATATGTGTGCATAAAAAGATAGAAAATAAGCATTTCAGACTAGCCATGCCTCACCCCTTTGAACTTGTTAAGAGCTCCATGGCAAAAATGTTAACATGACCGTGAAGAGATGTTGTTTTCTACTCCCAACACTTGGAACAAGCTTCATCTGTAATGGTCAAATGGGAGGTAATCAACAGAATCAATGTTGCCTGAGGTGCCTTTCATCTCATCCCAAAGTAGACATCTCAGGTAACTGAGATGAATCATGCCTGATCATTAGTTCTGTAAAGAAATTAAATACATTAAATTAGGATGAATCTCACCATTGAAGTTTATATCTGCATAAGAAATTTTCATGATTTCTGAAGAAAACAAGAAAATATCCTCAGAGATTTGCTATTTCTGTCTTAGCAAACATAATTTGGTTTGGCTCTTGCTGATAGACTAGAAAACAAAATAACTTTAGAGACCAGAACTCTCAAAGTTGGTAAAAAGGACCCCATGGACATTGGTGGGTTTGGAATCAAGCCTACAAGCAGAGGCTGAAAAAGATCTTCACATCAAATACCTTGAGGTAGGACCAGTGTCATACTTTTTATCACTGGTCTTCTGCCCCACAGACTTGCTGGTTGCCTCCAGCCAGGAGGGTCCTCATAAGGCTACTTTGCCTCTTTTCACACCTGCATTCATTCCCAAGCTGTTGCTGGACTTTCTCAGCTGTGTGGGCAGAACTGTCTGTGAAGGTAGGGTGGACCAAACCCACTTTCACAGAAATGTGTTGTGGGTTTTTTTCTAAAACCAGTTTAAATTCTCTAGTACAGTTCATCACAAAGGGTTGTGCAAAAACATGTCAAGGATTATGTGGGAGTGAGAGCAAAAAGACAGATATACCTTGGGCAATCATTGCTTCCAGTGCTTCATCTTGGGCTACCAAAGCCTGAGGGTTTTGATCATGAAGTGGGAGTGTCACATGTTTAATGATCTGATCATCCCTGCTCAGAGTGCTCTTTGCTACTACAAAAGAGAGAGTCCGAACAAAAATTCCCTTCTGATATAGCTGCCTTTTTTCCAAGTATCATATAATGAAAAATGCTATGCTGTTCCATGGTAATGTGAACCACTTGATTCAATATTTAGCAACTTAAACAGGTGCCAAGCAGTAAAGTTATTTGGGTATTTTCCAGAAACATAGTTTATCATTAGAAAATGCCAGTTTGTTGAAATGGAGACTTTTCTTGGGAATATGCCAATTTTGATGAAATTTTCATAAGAAAGGTTTCCATGGTAGGATTGAATTTCTGGTCAAAATGCCAAAAAGAAAGAGAGACACTTCTCCCTCCTTTAGGAAAGCCAATATGCTATTGCTAGGGCAACTCCTGAGGTCAGGACAACCAGCCCCAAATCCATACCCAGACCACAGCTTTGGACCTGGCTGCCCAGTTACTTGGTTGACTAGCTCAGCAGCCCATTTGCTGCTCTCAGTTGACTGTGTTTCAGCATCTCTTATAAAGCCTATTCTGAATTCTCTGAATAATTATTGGTGTAGGAATTTGAACCTTAGTCCAAACAAGAAGACTTGAGACTCAGCCAAGGTCTTTCTCCTTTCCTGGCCAAATATTATTTATTCATTAGAAATGCAGTCATTGGAACGAATAGCTGTTCCTCACTTAGCCTTAGTGTGCGCCCCCAAGTCTCAGTAGTTGTGTCAATGCAACACTAAAGTGTGGTGTCCGTGTGTATATCCATGTCTAGTTTGCCTTCCACCCACACAGCAACCTTATGGATAGCCTGCAGCTTGCATGTTGAGGAAAAAGTTCTGAGCACCAACATGTGAGGCAAAAAGTTGCCTGCATGGTCCCATGTGCTCTGACAGACACATCCCAGATACACCTAAGTCCCACCTTAGTGAAGGTCCAGTGGGTGGGCCTGATCTGGGCTGCAGAGTAAGCGCCGTCTCAGTAAAGGCAGTAAATGCAGGCGTTATCCTCAACAGGAGTTGAGGACATGGAGCACAGTGGAAGACGCCTGTTAGGGTTGTCTGGATCAACATACTTAGATGGATTAGTTGAAATTAGGAGAAGTCTTATTTATTTAAATTCAGTGAGGGGTGCTGGATATCAGCTTTTGGTTTTGGCATGTCTCTGATGTCTCCAGCTGAGTGAACTTCTGACTGTTTTTGCTGGTAAATTTCCACAGTTTTACGTCCTTACTGTCATCTCAGCAGACAAAAACAGCAGGTCTTTTTTTTTAACCAAGAACCATTTCATTATACCCAGAGCTAGTGAAGTAACCTCATTATGGATAATTGTCAGTGAGAATTTTTTTTAAGTTTTTCTCCATGGAGTAAACATTATTTGGAAGTACATGATCCGTCAGGGTTCTCTGAGGTACAGTAGTGAACAGCAGCATAAACACAAGTTTTTTACCATGATCCAAATAGACTCTGTCTTCTTATCTACAGACTCAATGCTTTGGCTTATGCAGGAAGTTTACTGTATCTGAAACTTTTTTATTCTATATGCCACAACCCAGTGTGTTGAATTGAGGCAGAAAAAGTATATTTATATACTCGGTTATGGGGAGGGGCAGGTTGTCACTGTTGCTGAGTCAGTAAGAGTAGGTTTAGCGGGGGAGGAAGGGGAAGCGTAAAGACTGCAACAGTTGTTTCCCCAGTCTAATTTCCAGTTACACCACTTGACATCCCTCTGGTCATGAGATGACAGTGCGAGAAAGAAGCCACACAGCAGCTGCCTCTGCCCCGCAGCAGCAGTCACCCATTTCCGAGGAGCTGAGATGTGGGCAGAGCTCTGGGGTTTGCTTAGTCAAAGTGGAATTTGTGGGAGCAAAGGGTACTGATAACGGTGAAGGAACGGACAGAAAACAACCGAAGGGAAAGTCTTTGTGGGAAAAGTTCTGCGCTTCCTTGACTAACAGCTGCCAAAGACACCCACCAAGGCCTTGCAGGTAAAGACAAACTAAGACACTAGTTACTACCACTGTCATTTCTCACTTTCACAGTGCCACCAGCATGTTGGTCTTTCCTTAAAGGGTGAATTATAGGTTGCATGTATGGTGCAAGTGACAGTCAGCTGGCACTTGGCAGTTTTGAAATCTCAAAAGCACACACCCCTCACCCCCTCACGTACCCAGGGGAACATGCATTTCCTTCTAATGTTACAAAGGGGTCATCAGGGGAGTAAAAGATTATTGATTTTTTTCCACTGGTAAATTTAATGGAGGACAGACAGATGGAGCCTTGAAGATGAAAAGAGTAACATTGTCAAAACAAACAGATTATAAAGATTTATTTAGCAAACAGCTCACTTTAAGGCATTAGTTTGGGGCAATCTATGGAGTGTAAGATGAACATCTATCCTCAGTGTGCCATCGGTTTCTAGACAGTCTGTACTGAAATAAAAATTGACTGCAATTCCACTAGCATGACAAATGTCTTCTACAGTATGAGCATCTTAAATATTTATGTTTTCAATCATTATGGCATAGCCCAATGCTTTATTACATTTACATAGACTTGCAAACATTTAATAAACAAAGAAAGATTACAATCCCAGTCCTAGAGAAATCTGGACATTTGTTACTTCCTTTAGTCATTTGAGAAGGAGCATGACAAGAGTCTCAAAGGACTGGGCCTCTGTTGCACGGCTTATATTCAACGTCTTATCAACAACATCCAAAAGATCTTAGGCACTAGTTTAGGAAAGCAGGCAATGAAATCTAATCCTGATTAACAAAACACCTAAGTGCACGCCTAAGCTGCACTTTTAACAGCAGCGTTAAACATGTCCTCAAGTCCCTCACTGGCCAAGGAGCTGGGGTAGGTAAGTGGCTGCAAGATGCTGTTAGCTGCCACATCGTGCCTGACCCACAAGTCACTCTGCCATCTGGCTTGGACCCAAAATGCAAGTGAAAGCATTTTCATCTCTTCCCAGCAGGCTGCAGCCACACCTGGAGTCCCAGGACCTCGCCTGGGAACGTGACAGCTCACTGGAAGGGCAACAGCCACAGATTGTTGTCACAGGAGGTACTAATTTCCATGCGCTGCTTTTCTTCAGAAAGCTGAGTGTTTCTTTTTCTCTGAAAAGATATAACACAAAGGAAAAAGTGTTTGTTTAGATAAAGTTAGCACTTAGCCAAGTGTTTGGAATGGAGGCAATATAGCATTTAAATTGTGCTTAATCACTTTGCACATTGGAGTAGACTTGGAAGTTCATTGCAGACATTTCAGAGGTGGTCATAACGCAGACTCTTATTGGATCTAAATCAATTGCTTTCTTAAAATCATAAAAGGGTCTTAAATATGTATATATGAGAGGCCATCAGTAAATTTTTATTTATTCATAAGCCTCTGTCTCTACTAATTGCTGCGTTTGCAAATATAACAGAAAATGCAACACAGTCCTTCCTTCCCTGACTTCCTTCTTGATTATGGCAAGATCTGATGAAATAATTAATTTCTGTAAAGATTGTACAATTAAATGCCTGGCTATTAATTCACAGGTATGGAGATAAATTTGGATTAATTTCATTGCATTCAGGGCTATAAAATTTACATGGGTGGCATCAGTACCAGACCTTATATACAGTTCATTCAATTTCTATGTTAGTAAGCTTTAAGGATATTAGAGCTTCAAAGCAGTTTATCTGGCAGAATGTACAAATTCCACCAGAGATCCCAGAAGAAATTACAAACTTCACAAGTACTGAGCTATGAAAGAGTTTGTAAATACTACTGAGTTTTTAAGATGCTCTCAGAGATCCAAGTATTTGCTGTAGATTTCATCAAAATTAATCAATCAGCCTCCTGGGTAAATATTCGAAGATTTTAGCCAGGAATTAAGTAAATATTCTGCAAATATATACATATATATATATATATAATTTAGGCTAGTTCACACTTGTTCTGGGACCCAGAATTTTAATTCCTTCCTTTTTCTCCTCCCTCCCCCAAAATAAAAAAGGGAATAAAAACTATCTCATTTTTCATAGTCTTGCCTCAAAAATGCCTACTCTGATTTATCAAAAACTTCGTGGAGAACAAACATCTTTCTCACAGGAGACCATGCACCAGAGAGCAGAGCAGAAATGAAGGGATTCCAGGAAACATTTCTAAATCAAGCTCATAGTGCAGAGTGAGCTTCAGCCAGAGATGACTGAGGAGTTCTGCTTTTTTGTTTGGGTTTGGTTTTTTTTTTCTTCATTGTTGTAAAAAAAAATAATTTCGTCAAAATGTAGACTTAACAAGGAAGTCTACTGATTTTTTCTGGAAAGATTTTGGGGCCTTTACATGGGCAAAACTGGAACAAAAGCAATTACTGTGATGCTCTGAGCCACTATAGCTGGGGCAATGGTGTGGAACTAAGATGAAGAACAGTAGGTTCTGTCTTTCCTAACTTGTGATAACAAAACCAAACCTTGGTTCCCCATCATTTGCTTGCCTTGCTTATTTGGGCAGTAAACTTTCTAAAATAAAAGTATTATCTATCCCTACATACACAGCAAAACAGGAGCCAGATTTGGATTGGGGCATCTGTATTATTTTAATAAACAATCATGCCCTTGTGCATTTATTTCTAACTGCTGCCAACCAGCTATCTGGACACGGACCATGTTGTACGTGATGTGTTCAGCGGAGAGACTCTGAGAGTCTCTGCTGCTGTGGGAGCCACATTGGCAACCGATGGAGTACGGGCTGGAAACACCCCCAACCAGACAAGGCTACAGGTGCCATTTCTTCAGAAAGACTCACTGCAAGGAAAAACTAAGGATGTTGCTTCTGTGTTTCAAGGACAGAGATGAGGATTGGAGTTGACCTTAATGAATCTGTTCTTCTTAAGACGTTCTGAGCATGTAATATTTAGCTGGGTGCTGGCTATGCTAGGATTACCGTGGTAGTTCCTAGGTATTTAAAAGCCTTAAACCCAGCCTGTTTCTGATTTTCTCCCTCTAGACACAGACTCTAAGACCTTTTATCCTTGCAGTAAAATCTTATGTACTGTTTCTTTATTGACCTCCAAACACAGTCCATGTCAGGCTGAAAAGCTTTCATTGAGAACACTTGGGCAGATAACTATTAACTTTGGCCTCGCATGCAGCAGGGCAAGCATGAGCGAGAGCGGATCTGAGGACAGGCGCTGTTATCCTTGAATTCACAACTCACTTCTGCTGCAGTGTTTAAAACCTACCTTGCTTCTGTTCTCCAGTCCCCAGCCTTCAGCTACTTTAGGCAGTCTAGTATCAGCTCAAAGTCACACAGTGACTTCAGCGCCAGATCCAAATTTAAGCTAGTTTCTATAATCTTACTACAGTGAACCTACAGGTTTTGGCTCAATATAAGACTGCAGAATGTGACACAGAGAGTTAAACCTAGCCAAGGAGGATTTGAGTTTGTTTTCTCTCCTAAAAAGAAGCTATAATCCATTCAAAGAATTACCAAGGTATTTTGGAATCAAGCTAGCTCATTTATGAAGTTCACACTGAGGTAATGTGTTATTAACCTCAGTTGTTCTGTTTTAATCTTCTCTGTCCATGTGAACAAAGTTGGGTTTTGGCTCTAGCTTAATTAAGAAAATATTCATCTACCATCGTGATAAAATTCAGAAGTGAAGGGAGCTGTGTGAAGGAGAGGACAGCAAAGGGCACGGCAGTGCTGTATTCTGCTGAGGCAGAAAATAGAAGGATAGACACTATTTTCCAGACCATTGCATAGAACCACGGCATGGCTTTTCTTGAAAGGGACCTCAAAGATCATCTAGTTCCACCCCCCCTGCCATGGGCAGGGACACCCTCCACTAGACCAGGTTGCCCAAAGCCCCATCCAGCCTGGCCTTGAACCCTTCCAGGCAGGGGGCATCCACAGCTTCTCTGGGCAACCTGTGCCAGTGCCTCACCACCCTCACAGTAAAATATTTTCCTAGCATCTCATCTAAATCTACACTGTTTCAGCTTGACGCCAGTACCCCTTGTCCTATCACTCCATGTAACCAGTCCCTCTCCAGCTTTCCTGCAGGCCCTTTTAGGTACTGGAAGACTGCTATAATGTGTCTCTGGAGCCTTCTCTTCTCCAAGCTGAACGACCCCAACTGTCTCAACCTGTCTTCACAGGAGAGGTGCTCCAGCCCTCTCATCATCTTCATGGCCTCCTCTGAACACGCTCCAACAGCTCCATGTCTGTCTTGTACTGGGGACCCCAAAGTTGGATGTAGTACTACAGGTGGGGTTTCATGAAAGTGGAGTAGAGGGGCAGAACCACCTCCCTTGACCTGCTGGTCATGCTGGTTTTGATGCAACCCAGTACCATGGGCTCATCTATAACAGACTCAGTTGAGTGAGTAGAGGTCACATCTCTCACCAACACTGACCACTTAAGCCCTTGGTGCTGGGTGGTAAATATGCCCTGGGGTGCTCCCAGCTTGGGAAGGAGGGACACATCCCAAAGATAGAGGAGGCTGCTGGGCTCTGCGATCTATCAGAGACAAACCTACTGGGGAGCCTCAAGTCCTACACAGGTAGCACCTGCTAATCCCCTGCTTTATTCAAAGCACCAGGGACCATGACAAACCACTAGTGACTGTGGGTAAAGAAGTTCTCCAGGAGCCACCAGTTGGCACTTTTCATCAGTAGCTATAATCCAGGCTTACTGGCCAATTCCTTCTGAGCTGATCTTTTGCCATGTAAAATGCATCTGCCTGCTCTGCTGTACTGAGAGGCAAAAGTAAACAGGAACCAGAAAGCCTGGGAGTGGAGCTAATGGGAAATGGCAGTTAGCACTCAGAGATACGGTGTGCTCAGTGCAGGTATGGTGGTGTTTCATGGCCTGTAGTATGCCCCAGGTCAGGCTAGAGGATCTTAAAGACTTTCCCATCTAGGAAATATGGATGATTATTTTGTGATTTCTTAAATAAATAAATAAATAGATAAATAATTGTTGCTTACTTGTCCTAAAAATATCAGAGCAAGTGTCACAATCTGGAAATAGCTTCAACAGTTCACCAGCCCTCCTCATAGCAGGGAGGCAAGGTGGTTAGGACAGATGCCAATACGAAAACTACTTACACAACATCTGGCAGGGCTAGAAGGTGGGGATGTGGGTAACTACATCTTTCTGAAGGGGGTCTCAGCTCTCAAGACTTGGAATCATGTCTCAGGAGTATGCAAAAGTAGTTTGACACTAACAGTGCCATATAGGTTATGTGGAATCTCCAAAGAGCTGCTCACATCTCTTCTCTCTGTCCTCTTGGCAAGGAGATCCAGATGCTGATTTCACCAAAGTCAGAATATTTCACACTGCTTTCTCTGTTTCCTGTGAAGAGCAGTTTCTGTCTTTGTCTTTCTCTTTAATTAATTCTGCATAATCCAATTGCCCCTTTTGGCATTCCTGATTTTTAATGTTCCCAGTTTTATAAGGTTTTTGATGATAACCCTTAAAACTAAAGTGCATAGCTATCTATTTAATCCATTTTTCTCCCTCCCTTCCTTTTCATCTGTGTAATATGATTCTCTCCCTCCTCTTTTTTTCTGCATACTGCCAATGCCAAAACAAAGCTAGTTTTATTACTCTGGTCATACATTTTTAATGAATTTTTGTTTCATGCTTGCTATTCCATTTTTGTGAATAGATTTCTGTCTTTCTTTCATGTATTATTATTTATAAAGCTTTCTCACAGGTCTCCCTGCTGAGACTCTTTGACAGTATGTCTCAGAGAAGTAGAAAGATGCACATCAGCTGGCCAGAGAGAAGCCAATTCTAGTGAACAGATTGGCATTTTTCACTGGGGTTATTGGGAGCCCAAGCGCTCAGTACTGCATCTTCACTCAGGCTGAGCACGGCATGAAACAGAGCTCCGTATTTTCCTTGTGGAGGTAGCTCAGGCGCAGCCTGCTCAGAAGAGTGTCAGAGTGAGCGTGTGTCTCTGCACCCATTGCACAACTGCACCGCTATGACATTAGTCTCAGAGGTAGACTCCTCTTGGTCCTTCTCCCGAGGCTCTCTGGTGTCAGCAAAGATGGAAATCCCCACTGTCCACTCAACCCCCACAACTGTATACCCTCTGGAGATGCTTTCATTGGACTAGATGCTTTTTTCAAGCAGTATTGAATAGACTATCAGCTTTTCTACCTCTATTAGGTGTGGCTACTCCAAGAACATTTTTGGCATGCTGCCTCTATACCTTCCATTCAGGCCTAATTTATGTTCATTTAGTATTTTGGTTTTGAACCTCTGGCTTTATGCTTCGCTCTTTCCCAAGAAGCCTGCAAGGGCATTTGTCTTCAAAGTCTTGGAAGGAGTCATTTCCCTATTATGATTCTGATATTTTGTTTCCATACTTGACTGCAATCAAGAAGGTGCAAATTCTATGGATTCTGGCTATTCTTGCATTTCAGCAAAATAAGTAGAAGTCTTTTCAGGTGGACAGAAGGCTTCACCTTTCCCTGCCAGAGAAGAAGCTAATAAAAAAGTCTTTTTTTTTTCTTTTTTCTTCTCCCACCACCACTTTTGTGGTGTGAACCATTGCACAGAGATCAAATAAATTGGTCAGAAAACTTCAAATATATTACCTTTATGAGGACTTTTCTTTAGCAGCTAGGACGAAAACACTGGTTTGTCAGTCCTTTTCATGACTCCAATACATACTATCTAATATAATTCAAACCCCCAAATCTAATTTTGAGGGGCCTTCATGGACCATGTTTAACATCTATCACGTATCACAACCCTGTCTCCAAACTCGTTCTGACTTTAATCTCTTCAGACACAAGGAGTTGTTACAAAAAATTCACATTGAAGAAGGTCAGAAACCTATCCATGGCTTCACATTTCATCTCCATGGGACACGTGGTTCAAAATATCATCACTGTGAGCAAAAAATCCCCCTGCATTGCCTCAGAAGCTATTTGAAATAATTAGGCTTAGGTGCTACATAACAAGAAAAAGGAGAAGAGAAAATGTCGATGGGTGTTCTGCAATAGTAGAACATGACTGCTGCCACAGCCAGGGTATATTTGGTTTGCATGGCAAGTTTTGGTAGCAGAGTGGCTTCTGTGAGAAGCTGCTTCCCCCACGTCCAAGAGAGCCAATGCCAGCCAGCTTCAAGACAGACTCGCTGCTGGCCAAGGCCAAGCCCATCAGTGATGGTGGTAGCACTTCTGGGATAACATAGTTAAGAAGTGGGAAAAAACAGCACAACAGAAATAGCAGCTGGGGACAGGAGTGAGAATACATGAGAGAAAGAGCCCTGCAGACATCCAGGTCAATGAAGAAGGAGGGGGAGGAGGTGCTTCAGGTGCTGGAGGAGAGATTACCCTGCAAGCCATGGTGAGGCAGGCTGTCCCCCTGCAGCCCATGGAGGTTAACAGTGGAGCAGATATCCACCTGCAGCCCATGGAAGACCTCAAGCCGGAGCAGGTGGATGCACCCAAAGGAGGCTGTGACCCCGTGGGAAGCCCACACTGGAGCAGGCTCCTGGAAGGACTTGTGGCCCCGTGGAGAGAGGAGCCCGTGCTGGAGCGGTTCATGAAGAACTGCAGCCCAAGGGAAGGACTCATGTTGGAGAATTTGGTGGAGGACTGTCCCCCATGGGAGGGACCCCATGATGGAGCAGGGGCAGAGTGTGAGGAGTCCTTCCCCTGAGGAGGAAGGAGCAGCAGACACAA
>VXBL01007446.1:13223-23639 GCA_013400195.1 Aramus guarauna
GGAGGGGGGGGCACAGGGCGGGACCAGCGCTCCAAAATGGCGGCGGGGCGGTGGGGCCGAGTGGGTCTGGGTGGCTGGCGGGGTCTTGGGGCCGGGAGTCCCCTCTGCTCCGCCTCGGCCCCGACACCCTCACGGCCCAGCCCAGAGGCAGGTGTGGCCGAGGGCCGTTTGCCCAGGCCAGGGGTGAGGGCAGCCTGGCGTCCTCCAAGGCCTGGGCCAGCCTGGTGGGGGAAACTCGCCGCAGGGGCCCAGGCAGGGTCCCCCCCCCGCGGGGTCCGAGCGGCTGCCCCGTGTTACCCCCGTCCCTGAGCACCCCCTGAGCGGCAAAATGGGGCGCCGGGGCCCTGCCGTTGTCCCCAGACCTCTCAGCGCACGGTGACCAGCTTGGGCACGTGCCACCTGCTCTGGCTGCTGCCTCACGACGGGCGGCTTCGTGCCGGGCGTGAACAGCCGGGAGTCGGGTTGTGCTCGGAGCCGCGCTGCAGCCGCCGTCGAGGTCGGGCTGGAAATCGCCTTCAAAGCACCGGGGCCTTTTGAAGCAGGGCCTGGCGGCGGGGAAGGGCTCAAATCTGGAAGCTCCGTCCCGTGATGCGCCGCTGGAGCTAAGGGATGACCTGAGAGCAGCCGGCGTCCCTGCTCAGACCCTCCCGCCTGCTTTCAGAGCATCCCAGACCCTGGCGAAAGCAAACCTCGAGCACCCCGATCCAGAGGATTACAGATTTTTCCTGTTTTTCGTAGCACCACAGAACAAGCAAGCCAGCAGCCATCTGAGAATTGACTCCACCAAACCCTAAGGGAGCTTCCCATCTCACACCCGATAAATCCACCTGAGACCAGATTTAATCAGGAAATGCAGAAAGCTGTCATTTTTTTTCCCCCTACTGCTTTTCCCCTCTCTCCAGCAAACATTCATTGGCCGGTAACGGCTCTGGGCCCTCTCTGGACACCGTCTCTCCACTGAGAGCAGCTCGGGGAGCAGCATGTGATGTTTCAATGATGAAATACACTTCATTGATTGTTGCATTTGTTTATTGCCCCTGCTCAGGGAGCCGGATCAGGGAGCTGCTGAAGGCAGCAGGAGTTGGGCAGGAGGAGCCCGACAGGAACGGGCTGGTGAGAGTCACTTAGCAGTTGCCCGTGCCGATGCCAAAGGGAGATCCTTGCTGCTCCTTTCCTGCGCGAAGGAGCAAGGACAGAGGTGGACTGCGCCGGACTCTCAGCCGTGTGGGTCACAGGGATGTCACTTGTGCCAGACTCCTGGGGGGAGGCTCCTTCTCTGGCGTTACCTGGTTCTCCCTGTCATTGTCCCATGAATCAAACCCCAAACTCCCTTCCCGCTCCCTGCCCCGGATTCTGCAGCTGGGGCTCTTGTGCCAAAGCTGAGCACGAGCAAATGTCGCTGACTCCAAGGAAAACTTACTTCGGGGGTTGGAGGGTTTCCAGCTGTGTGTCCCCCTCCATCCCCATGTCCTCCCTCTCTCCCAGAAGGCGACGACCTTCCTCTGCCGCTGCCATCCCTCGCGGCGCTGCCGGCTTCTGCCTGCTGTGCTGCCTGACTCCAGCACTTCATTAGCACCAATTTGCTCTCGTCACACTAAGTGGCGATGACTGGGGAAAAGAATAAGGAGAACAGAGCAGCAGGGAGGACTCCCAGGGCACCTCTGCCTCACACCAGGCAGCTGGGCGGGTCCCAGGCCGTGCTGGCAGCATGAGCACTGAGCAGCTTGTGACAGCAGTGGTCTGCACAGGGACGATAAGAAGCAGCCGACCCTGGTCCCAAAAAAAGGCCTAGAAAGGGAGGAAACGGGACAAATGGGGGGAAGCAACTTTGCCGGCAGATGTGATGGCAGAGCCGAGGGTTGAGCCCAGTTTGTTTGGGTGCTGGGGAGACCGGAGCAGGGCACCAGGTCTTCCTTTATGAAAGTCTCCAGAAAAGCAAGTGAAAAATTAAACTTCTGCAGAAAGGAAATGCTTTTAACCATAAACACACATTTCTGAGAAGTCTGCAACTGTTTATTTCTGTGTCCATGAGGAGTCTGATGCAGCTGGCTCAGCCCAGGGCTGTCTCTGGCGAGGCCGGTAGCAGCTTACCTGGAAAGGACAAGAATAAAAATAGGGCTAACGTGGAGGGACGGAGCGCAGCACATGTGCAGCCGCCACCGCTTCTTTGTGTCCCTTCGCCTGTCCTCAGCCCAGCCAAACTCATCTGCTTCAGCACCAGAAAAGCTGAAAAAGCCATGCCATGAAATACCAAAGCTTGCTAAGTGCAGGAGAGGCAAAACGAGACATCCCGCGGGGCTGGTGTCACCGCTCCACTGGTCTCCTCCAGTCTCCACTGGTCCCAGCTGAACCCCCTTCTTGGGAGGGACCTGAGAGGAGGACCGAGGACTTGTGCTTTCATTTCCAGTCTCTTCCCTCCGCCTGCCAACCTGTGCTGTTCTGACAGCCCCTGGGCTGTTGGGGAATGGGCTGGGGATGGCAGTGCAGGCAGCTGGTGATGCCTCGCAGCCCTGTATGGGCCAGTTGGAGCCGCTCGCTGGAACGAGCCACCGAAACCCTTCACAAGGGAAGGAGAATGCACCCAGCAACGCCGAGGCGAGCGCTTTGTCTCATCTCATCTCCTCATTTGCAGCATTCAGAGGAAGATTTAATTTGCTGGGCTCGGGGAAATGGCTCACCCCGCAGTGCGCGGGCTGCATACCAATGACCAGGGGCTCTCCCCGGGCCTCCGGACTCATCCTCTGGCAGCTCCCAGGGACACCAGCGGGGAAGCCTGTCCCCACTGAGGCAGGGACACATTGCACAGGGACACACAGAGGGTCGGGAGCTCTGGCCGGACCGTGTCACTCCGACCTGGCAGGACTATGAGGCTGCAGCTCAGCAGACACGTCACAGCTCCTAATTGCATCCCTCGGGCTCTGGATGGCCTCTGACGCACGGTTTTCCGAACCTGAGGGTTTCTAGAGTGGGACAGTTTTTACTACGGTGTGGTTCAAAGCTGTTGGATGCTGCAGGACCATAGCGATCAAAATCCCCACAGGTTTTGGAGCCCAGAAGGTTGTGTTTTGTTGGTTGTTTTTTTTGTCGTGTGCTGTTGAAGTCTGGGGGATCGCAGGGCTGCAGTATGGCAGGGTGGCGTTTGCAGGGATGGGCAGTGCGGGGCAGGCTCTGCCGCGGCGGTCGTGGGGTTGACACTCCATCCCCTTTGCTTCTGCGTTTGTTAGTTTTTGTGATCAAATGGGGTTTCAGGAAAAAAAAGCAAAAGGAAAGTTGGGATTTGTTTTTTGAGCACTCTTCTTCCTGCGTTGTACACTGCTGACTCTGCCGTCCGCACAGAGTCTTCCCAGCTAGAGGAGACCTGAATTTGCGCTGGAGAAGCCTATTTGTGACAAATCTCTTTGGGCTCTTTTCCTACAATGTAAAGATAAGTCAAACAAACCTTTCATGTTACTAAGTTGCCCCAGCTCTGAGCATCCTGGCCAGCCCAACTGTGGACCAAAGGATTTCTATTTTGCAGATGAAGATCCCTTGTCCAGACTCTGCTCCAGCGTTGGGGGAGCAGATGCCATGAGGTTAATTCGGCTCAGGATCAGACACCGATCTGCTGTGGGAGATGCTGGGCTCATCCCAGTTTGCTCAGAGCTGCAGCTCCCAAAACCTTCCAGAATATCAGGGCAGGGTCTGAACCAGTAACACCCATTGCCCAACCCTACACCCAGCCCCCTCTTCTCTGTGAAAGAGCTTGAGATCCCTCTGCCCTTTCATGGAGAGGGGGAAACTGAGGCAGCCCAGCAGCTAGACCCATCTCAAAGAGCAGCCAGCTCAGGGCCATTTCCCACCAGTGCCCACCAGTGAAAGAGCCTGTCCCACTGCTGCCCTGAAGAAACCTGTCCCGACCTGGCCGCCCACGTCCAGGTACCCCCTCTCCATCCCTTCCTCCACCTCCCTTTGAGCCCCTAAAAGCTCCTCGGTCCCCTTGTACCGCTGCGAGCCGATTTGACAGGGAGAAAAAGAGAAAAGCTGGTCGGTATTTTTCCCCCCCTAACCTCGCTTACAGCCAGCATGCTGGCTCTGAAAGCCCCTGGCTGTCTTTTGTGATTTCAACAAATCACCAGCACTTAAGCAAAGTGGGCAGAAAATTACAGGTTGTATTGCAAGTGAATGGAGAGGGAGAGCACGCTGGGGCTGAGAAAACAGAGGTTTGCGGGTATAATAGAGAAACCAGTGTCTGGCAGGCTGCGGAAGCCTGCAAAGCCATCAGGTATTAGTTAAATGCTTCTCGGAGTTCATGCTGCGAGGCATAATCGCAGCTTCTGAACAGCAGCCATTTGATTGTCTCTATTATGTCCCTTTAGAAATGATTTGGGAGATATTTTGCTTTGAGCTGTCAAGGTTAAGTCAAGGAAAACATGCTCTCTCTGACATAAGTCTCCAGGGAGGCAGAAACCCTCAGCAGAAATCCTCTGGGGGAAGCGGGTGGGATGCCTCTGCTTTCAGAGGTCTTTCCTCCTCCTTCTCCCTGCAAGGTTCCTCCTTGCCTTTGCTCCCTGTGGGTTTTTTTTCCGCAGCCAGGTCAGCTACCTTAGGGAAGAAACACTGCTAGGGATGTGCGCCCGGTGTCTGGGAGGAAGGCACTCCGTACAGTCGCCCCGTCCCACAGCGCCTGGTGTTCCCTCCTTGTCACTCCTGCACTTGTTGGCTGGTTTCAGCCCAGCCCGGCTGAGCTGTGGAGGTCTCAGAGGTGCCCACGCTGTGGAATGAGCTGGGGAGAGATGGAGAGAGGAGAGGGAGACGTCCATTGTGGGGGAGCTCAGCCCCGTACGGGCCGTCGGAGCATTCCCCCGGCCATGGGGGACGCCGGTCCTGGTACCGCCAGGGTCTCCTGTGCCCCAGGAGGAGCGGGGAGCAGGACAAGCCAGGGAATAAACCCCGTGCTTTGGGCACTTGCTGGGGAGATAGTGCGGAAGCAGGGGTGGAAGTGCCCTGAAGCGTGTCCCTATTCCCATGGACCGTGGCCAGACCCAGAGACCCCAGAGGGAAGTGACTGAAGAACAGCATTAAGCTGAGGATGAGGCATTTGGAGCTTGGGACTTGGAAAAAAAAGGATTTTGAAGCACGGAGTAAAACCATCACCCTATACTGACCTGGGTAGGAGTTGGAGCCGTGCCCCTGGCTGTCCCCTGTCCCTGGCTCCCACCACATGCGGGGACATGGGGACAGCCACTGCCAGCCTGCCTGGGAAAGCAGCGCCCGGGGGATGCGGAATAGGAAAAAGATCCTCCGTTGGGGGGGGTTGATGGCCGCCATAAATAGATCTGACCAGCGTCATTATCGATTTCTGTTGTGCGGACCTGTAATTAGATTGAACTGGGGAAGAGGGGTGTTGGGCTGCGTCAGCAGAAAAAGAAATTAATAAATAAACAAATGAGCACAGGAAATGTGGGATGCGTCCAACATTGGCATCGCAGGCCAAAAATAACAGGGGTATCAAGGGGTGTGGAGCAGGGGGTCACCTCTGTCTAAGCAATACCCAGCCCTGGTTTAAATGCTGGATCATGGTTTTACCAGCAAGACTCTGATGGTTAGTGTTTGCCTCGGAGCTTTGAGTTATTAATGGATGAGTGGTTTGTAATAATTACTCCTAAAAATTGAATGGGGGGGTGGGAGTGTGAGGCTGAAATGCTGGAACGCTGGGTCTCAGGTTGACTGTCCAGCACCACTGGTGGGAATGGGTGCCAAGCAGGCAGGAGAGCAAGAGGACAACCTGGATCCCGGGGGCTTTGCTAGGGTTACAGCTGGGTCAGCACATCACCCCGCATGTCCCATGGCGTTACGGATGTATTTACATGTACCTACACATGTTTGTATGTACCTGGTGTATATGTAGTAGAGAGCTATAGTATGTGCCATCCACGCAGAGCAAAAGCCGTGTTCACAGGGAGTGTGCGAGATGCCCACCACCGACACGAGGTCCCTCCCGCGCCGCTGGCACGGGGCTGGAGCCGAGCATGCCGGGGGGACGCTGGGAGGGCGCACGGTGGGCGGGCGAGGGGTCTGGCAGGGCGCTGATGTGCTGCTCCGAATGTGCACGCACGGTGTGGGGGGGGACTTTTTCTGTTTGTCATTTGGTTTGGGGGGAGCTTGGGGGGGCCTTTTTTTTTTTATTTTTTTTAAATTCATGTCTGGAAAAACGTCAAATTTTCTATAAAGGCTTTTTTTGTTTGTTCTTTTTGCAAGCATCTGATGGTCATAGGGTAGGTTTCCACTAAACCATTCTCTGCTGGCTGTTTGAGTAAGGTACCCCCGGGACAGGGGCCCCTGGCACCACCAGAGCTCAGACTGTCCCTTGTCCCTAAGGACAGTGGTTTGCAGCCAAACCTGCCTGGGGTGGGGGGGAGAAGGGGAGGGTCAGGCTCTCCACTAACCATCTTTACCAGGGATGGCTGATTTTGACTGAGTGTGGTTGGTTGTGCCAAGCTTGGTGCCTCCTGTCCCCTGCCCCGGCGGGAGCAGAACCAACGGCTCTCACCACCCGCGTGGGGATGGGGCAAGGACCCAACCCAGCAACCGGGGAAACAAGGCTAAATTTGTTGGATAAATTATCTGCTTCACTGAGCTCTAGATTTCCCCAGCTTGGGGTGGAATGGGTGGACATCGTCCTTCTCTCTTAGTTCAAGGTGATGTAAAGAGGACTTGTAGTGCAGGGCAGCTGAAGAAAAACCGGATGAAGACCTTGTTTGTTCTCTGGTGAGGAAGAAGTGACTTCCAACACCCTCCTGTTACTCCTAGGTTACACGGCTGCCTACCCTTTTACTCAGCCTGGCCAGGGAGGTGTGTTTGTGTTGCTGGCAGGTAGTTAGCCTGAGGGCGTACCTGTCCCATGGAGCTGAGACGCTGTCCCATTGCTGCGGCAGTGGCTTTCCGCCTTGGCCTCTGGCCCCTCCAAGGTCTGTGCACCTGATTGAAGAGGCTCCTGGAAGTGCCTGAGAGAAGCAAGTTGAAATCTGTCATCCAGCAATGTGCCAACAGCGAATGTCTTGAAGGACCTCTGCCCTCCCTGCAAAATCCTTTGGAAGATCGAACCAGGAAACCCCAAAGGCTGAAAACTGCTGCTGTTGGGGGCCAGAGTGAGGCTTTCCTCAGCAAGTCTTTAGCTCACAGTTTCCTGACTCTTTTCTGAGTTTTTCAGGACGAAACGTTTGTGTCCCCAGCCTTGGAGGGCCAGATCCGTGCCCTGCCTTGCCCATGGGCATCTTGCGCTCCTGTAATGCCCACACATCTGGCCAAGTCCTGACCCAGCGAAGTCCCTGAGCAGCCTGATCCAACCTCAACAGCTTCGAGGTCATCTCTGCTTTGAGTAGGAACTGGACCAGCAACCTCCACCAACCTCAGTTATTCTATAATTTTCTAGAAACATTTCATAGCAAAGGGCTGCTTTTCTCACCTGTTCCACCAACAGCATGCTTAATGTTCCTGCAATTAAAATTCACGTATTTACCAAAAGGTGTGTACTCACCTCTGTCCCTCCCTTCATGCAGTGTGGAGGTGTCAGGGGGGCTCTCCTGGCTCCCAGCAGCCCGTCCTGGTGTGACAGCACCTCTGTCCTCAAGCCAAATCTGTAGGGGAAGATTTTAATTTGGTGCTGGCTCAACCTGACAGGCGCCAGTAACAAAGGCACGTAGGAGAGAAAACCCCTTGCCAGAGCAGGTGGAACCACGAACGGTCCTTCCAGGCTGTCTGCCATGGGACGTGGTGGCTGCAGACCAGCCTTTTCACAACGTCCCTGTCCCTGGCTCTTCCCTGTGTTTCAGAAGTGGGAGCTGGACATGATGGCCAAGAGACACCAGCTCCCTAAGTTCTCCAGTGATATCCACAGAGGTGATGAGGAGGCGAGAGAGACCACACCAGAGTGCAGCAAAGGAGGGAGGCTGATGGATGACCCCCAAAATTTAGAGATGAAGCAGGTCCCAACAGCCAGGCTGTGAGAGCAGGGTCAGCCCAGGAGTTTCCTTAGTCTCAAGTCCTAGGGTCAGCTGGAGATGCTGAGACTTGGGCTTTACCCAGGCTTTTCTCATACTGATGTTGTAAGAGACTGTCGTCCCATCTCAGCAGATGCTCAGGAGGCACAGGGAGGAAGAGGAGGGAGGTAGAACCTAGGGAGTGGCGGGCAACAAGCCAGCAGGTTTACTGGAGGGAAGGGCCTGGTTTTGGGAGGCAGCCAGGCAACCTGCAAGTGGGCCAGGGTGGTGAGCGCCAATTAATGGCCCTATTCTCTCTTTTGAACATCTAGCTTGCAAACGCAAAGAGCAAGAGCAGCAGAAAGACAGGAGCCTGCAGCCCAAGAAGCAACGGCTGGTCTTCACGGACCTCCAGCGCCGCACCTTGATCGCTATCTTCAAGGAGAACAAGCGCCCATCCAAGGAGATGCAAATGACCATCTCGCAGCAGCTGGGCTTGGAGCTCAACACCGTCAGCAATTTCTTCATGAATGCCCGCCGGCGGTGTATGAACCGCTGGCAGGAGGAGCCAGGCACCAACCCTGGAGTCCCTTCTTCTTCTACAAGCACTTTCTCCAAAGCATGATGTCCCCAGCCCTCCCTGCCCCTTCCCGGACATCCTCCTCATGACAAAGCCAACCCCAGACTCACACTCATGTCCCGAGCCCACCGGGGTGGGTGCTTTTGGATGCTGTGGGTCCATCAGCCTCCCAAACCCTCAGCTGGGCGTCACACCTGGATGTGGGCCTCGTGCCACATGTTGCTGCCACGTCCTCCCAGCTCATGGAGCAGGGAAAGGGTTTGCAACCAGGTCAGCTCTGTCCCCCGGAGGGCTCGGAGGAAAGCCCTGTGGAGCGAGGGATGATGTGGGATGGAGGGAGAGGGTGAGGTGCTGTTTGGAAGCATCCCTGGTCCTCAGGGACCACAGAACCTTGTCTTCATGTGTCCACCAGGGTCTTTGGGGAGAGGGGCACCCCTGACCCCCCCACCAACCTCGATCTCTGCCACAGCCACCCTTACGGCTCCCATGGTGGAGGAGTGGAGGTGGGGGAGGTACAAGAGGTGGAGCCATGGGGCTGGGCTCTGGCACAACCCCACCGAACTGGGGCCAAACCCCCCGCAGTTCAAAGGGGCATGAGCAGGGAAAATGCTCCCCGTGTGCCTGGAGGGTGACCCCAGGCTCCGGCCAGGTCTCTGGCTGCTGAAGCTTTTTCCTGCCCTGAGGTGCAGTGGGGTTCCCCAAGGCAGCCAGACCCCCTCTGCCATTGAAACATGGGTGTTCCTCTCCCTTGAAGGTTTTGAAAACCTGGTCAAGGGCATTCCTACAGCCGCAGTCTCCTCCACAGGCATCTTCCTCTGACTCCCCCGCCCTGGACACCCCCAAGAGCACCCACACCCTTCAGCCCCCCATGCACACATGCACCCCGACCCATGAGAGCACCCGTCCCCGGATCCCTCCCAGAGAAATTCCACGGCAAAGGAGATGCCTCGCCGTGGCCGCCCGCCTCCGCGCGCCCGAGCATCCCCCAGCCCCACAGCTGGAGGGGGACCGCGGCTGCACCACGTCGCCTGGCGCCCAAGCAGGTCAAAGAAGCACATTTTAGCTACAGAAATCGGGTATTTAAAAATAATAATTGTTTGAAAGGAGACGGGAGGAGAGACTTGGAGTGAAGGATCTGATCTTTCCTGGTGACTGGCTCCACCATTCAACACTGGATTTCTGGTTCACTTTTTGGTTGAGGAATGGACTCAGACAAAGCAGATTGTTGGCTTTGTGTCTCGCCCCATCCGCCCCTCGACACACACTATTGCCCCGTCCTGTTCTCCCTCTTCATCTCTGTTACCAAAGAAATTGCAAAACCAAAAACCCAACGACGACAACAACAACAACAAAAAATCCCTCCCGGGAACCAACGTTGGTGCACGGTGGGAAAAGAAAAATCCGAGGGATCTGGTGGCAAAATCCAGCCCTGGGTGTGAGAAGGGGGAAAACTCCCCGATGAGGTCGAAAGGGAAAAAAACAACCCAAAAAAAACGGAATAACAACAGAAACCACAACCAAACAAGCTCAACGCAAAGACCGGCAACTTACCAAAAAGACGCCAGATTTTTTTTTTTTGTGCCAATTAACAACCTGCCTTAAAATGCGAATTTCTGGAGCAATGGTACTAGCTTCAAAACGATTGTTTCCTCCGAGCTCTCGATGGTGACTTGTGCCATATAAAAAAGCAATCACGAGGCCAAACCCTTACAATCAGCCCTCGTCCCAGCCGCCCCGTGGGCTCCTCGCCAGCCCCGGGGTGTCCTCGGGAGGAGCAGGAGGTGCCGCCGGGGACAGCGAAGGGCTGGGAGAGGCTTGGGGATGGAGGGGAGGCAAGGTCCCCTCCTTCCCCCACCACTTGAGGAAAAAAAAAAAAAA
>VXBL01007446.1:26232-55773 GCA_013400195.1 Aramus guarauna
GTTGTTTCTTCTTGTCTTGTCGTGATGTGGTGACGATGGTGGTGGATTCCTGAACCCCATCGAGTAGTATTCAAGGGCTGAAAAGCCAGGAAGGGGGCCTTGGTTTGGGAAGTGAAAAACACACAGGAAAAAAAAAAATGGGAAAAAAAAGGAAAAGAAAGAAAAAAAAAAAAAGAAAAGAAAAAAAAGAGAAAACGCCACAGGCCCTCAAGGATGCAAAGACATTTCTAGTGAGAACCCGAGAATAAAGGCTACCTCACTTGAGTTTTCAATTTTTGTGATTTGAAAATCACGTCTGATACCAAAGATTTTGTTGCCTTGTCTGGTCTGTGCTGGAAACACCACTTTCCCTGCTCCCCGCGGATGGGCCGGCCGAGAGCCCCCCCGCTGCCCCCAGACCCCCCTCCACAGCCCTGTCGAGTCCCCAGAGAGCGAGGGAGAAGGCGAGCGAGCGACCCCGGGATGGCGGCGTGGTAGATGAGTGCCTTTTTCTTGTACCAAAGGTGTGTGGCCATTTCTTTGCTCCTCTGCTTTGATCCTAAAGACTCACTATTACCTCAGCTCTCCGAAGGGACGGATTCTGGTAACTCTTGTAGTCTTTGGGTGTTGGGATGAAGGAAAGAAACCCAACCCTTGCCCTAATTGAAGAGAAAGCATCCCCCTTGCCGCCTGTTGCGGGAAAGGTGCTGGTTCCTCGGCATGTCCCCCCCTTTCAGCTGTCCCTGTGTCCCCCAACCTGGGTCCCTCCATCAAGACCCACTTGGCCCAGGAGCACTGACCTGGTGTCCGGGTCCCTTCTCTACGGGCATCGCTCCCGGGAAAGACTTTGCTCCGTGTCCTTTGCCAGCCTGGCTTGGCTCTGGGACCCTGCAGAAGCCCAGGAGATGAAGTCGTGGGTTTCATCATGGGGTGTATCTTCCTCGCTCAGCTCAGACTTGAGCTGTGGTTTCCCTTTTTGGTAGTGCAGGCAGGGTTCAGGGCATTTCTGGCTGGAAAGAGGAAGGCAAGAACGGCAGAAAGCCTCACCCTGGGCTTTCTCCAAACCCTTCCTTTAGGGAATGGTTTGGAGCTGTGAAACCTTTCAGCAGGAACTGTTCCCAGGTCCCCAAAGGGGCATTTTTGGCTCAGTGGGGGAGACGGGCTCAGCTGGGTCCGCTCCACTCCACCGCTCAGCTTTAGCAAAAGGCAACAAACAGGAGGACCCGCTGGAGAAGATGCAATCTCCAGAATGTCAAGTTTAGGGAAATCTTGGGTTGAATTGTACCTACTTGGTTCAGGCTCCGGCCAAGGTGACTCCTTTTGAGTTGGACCAAACTTGCCCAGGGCCAACCCCCCTGGTGACAGCAAGCCTGGCCGGGACCCCCGCAGGGTCCTGCATCTCCCTGGGCAACCCGACGGAGCAGGTCAGAGCATCCCCAGCCCCATCGTCCCCCTGTCCCCCCTCCCCTCTATTGCCTTGGCCAGATCTTGCCCGACCCCGTGGCCGTGCCACCCCACTTCTACCCGATACCCACATGGCTTGTGATACCAAAGACGTTCTCTATGCAGGAGAAAGCCTTCTTTTCCACCCAGCACAGACCTTACAAGCCTTTGACAATGTTCTCTGAAATACCTCAAAATATTTAATGTATAGTTTATGTGATAAAAAAAAAAAAAAATTACTTAGCTAGTTTTTGGAATTTGTGACTTGAAGCTTTATACTGTTAAATTATAATTTTGCAGAAGACGGCATGTTCTTATTTCTTTGACGCGTTCAATGGGAGACATATTGAATGTTAAGGAAATGAAAGCTGGATAGTTTCACGATTGAAAAAAAAAAAGAGAGAGAAAGAGAGAGAGTAAGAGAGAGAGAAAGATTAAAAAAAGGACCCTTGGAGTTTACAGATTTCATATTTAAACAAGTCCTTTTAAAAAAAAAGAAAAAAAAGAAAAACTAATAATGATGATGATACCTTTGCGTTCAGATGTGTTACTTTTCTCTGAGTCATGTCGTACAAGAGTATTTATTATATGTGTTCTGTGTTCAAATGTAATTTAAAGAAGACAAAAAAAGACAAAAAAAAAGACAAGATGAGAATTTGATTTATGCATGAAAAAAATATACTCTTTCTTGAAGTAATGTAATAATTATTCGGGGAGGGGTGGTCGGGTGGGAGCGGGAGGGGACAAACTGTGCTTTTTTTGTCCACGAATTTTCGGTTGATGAGGACTTCTCTGCATGGATCACGTTTTTTTTCCAACTCACGCAACCACGGGAGAGTCGTCGTTTATCCCCTCGGTTTCTTCCTTCGCCTCTTTTCTTCCTTTCCTCACCCTGAAAAATCACGTGGCAGCGACGCAGGGGCTGCTCGGAGGGTCCCTGGGGAGGACGGGGCGCACGGCGCGGCCCCGTGCCTGGCAAACAGGGTAAGGGTATCTGGGGCACGGGACCCCGGCGTGCGTGCCCACCCATCCCACCCACCGCTGTGGGGTCCAGCTCCTCACTGTGCTTTGGGTTTGGGTTTTTTTGTTTGGGTTTTTTGGTTTTTTTTGTTTGGTTGGTTGGTTTTTTGTGGGTTTTTTGTTTGTTTTGGGGGGGATTTTTTTGCTTTATCCAGCTCTGTGGGTCAAATCCCAAGTGCAGACGAGAGAAGGAGAGACAATCAGCCGCCACGACCTGAGCCAGCAAAGCCACGGGGCTCCTCGTGTGCTCTGAGACAAGGGAAACGGCCCCCGGGCACCCCACACCTCCCCCCTGGGGCTGAGACCTTTCCAGGTGATGCTCCCAAGCCCCCGTCCCTCAAGGTGACCTCGCAGACCTGCCTCTGCCCTTGCCCTGCATGGAAAGGTGCTGAAGATGGTGCTGCATCAACGCCCAGCCGGACCCAGGGATGGACTGGAGTGACCCATTTCTGAGGTTTTTCTCCCCAAACATGTGGTTTGGGTGAGTGGCACCACCCAGCGCACTGTGTCTGTCCCTGCCAGGCTTTGCCGTGCCACCCAGCCTTGCTCTCACCCTGCATGGAGGCGCCTGTGTTGGTTGAAGGGGGAAGAAGAAGAAAAGAAGAAGAAGGAGAAGGAGAAGGAGAAGGAGGAGAAGGAGAAGGAGAAGGAGAAGAAGAAGGAGAAGGAGAAGGAGAAGGAGAAGGAGAAGGAGAAGGAGAAGAAGGAGAAGGAGAAGGAGAAGGAGAAGGAGAAGGAGAAGGAGAAGGAGTCCAGGAGAGGTCCTGGAGGACCCCAGCCCACCAGCAGGTCTCAGGGGACTTCGGGAGGTCTCCCTGCCTGCCCTAGACAGCCAGGGAGTTTTCTGCAAATGTCCAGAGAGCCACCCTGAACAGGGCTTCATCCCCTGCTCCTCCTCCTCTCCTTGCTTAATGACGGGAGGAAAGTAGCAGTAAGGAGTCATGTCTTTGGAGGTCAGGAAGGTGATGGGGGCCTGGAGGCAGCCATGGTACCTACTTCTTTCTGCTTCCCCACCATTACCAGAGCATTTACCTTAAAATGCTGATTCCTCAGCCCTCCCCAGCCTCTTCACCACTCCATCCTTCGCCTCCATCACTAAAGGTGGCCCCAAAGCTCAGCCCACTGTGAGGAAAGAGATCCCAGCTTCTTCAGGCCCCACCAAAGTGGCCCCCAAAAGCAAAGTAGGGTGTTTGTTGTGTTGTTTTGTTTTGTTTTGTTTTGTTTTGTTTTTTAATCTGCATCTCTTGTCTAATGCGGTGTCCCTGCAGCCTTCATCTTCTTCATGGTCAGCACTGAGATGCTCGGTACCAGGTGGTGGTGGGAGACATGGGGCCCACTGACCAAGGACCTGGGTTTTAGGAAGAGATGATGTTTATTCCAGCAGCACCATTCATCTACTAACCACCCCTCCTGCGCTCCGGGGAGCTCTGCATCCCCCTTGTGTCCCATTTCCTCCTACAAGACCTTTTCCAGCATGAGAAGCTTTGGAGCTTGGAGGTTTCCAACCGCAAGAAGGTCTCACCAGGCTTGGATGCAACCCACAAGTCCTTGGACCTTAGAGACCAGCTGGTTTCCATCACGGGGCGTGAACCGAGTGGCTTGGGAAACCCCGGAGAAGCCATGAGCCGAGTGGTCTCCTCTGTCCTTCAGCCCACCAGGACTCACTGGATCAACCTCAGGCAGGCTGAGCCCTGCCCCACGTTGGATCTGACCATGCCTGCTGCCCACATCTACCAAAATGCCTTGAGGAGCAACTTGCCACGATACCAAAGATTTTTTTTCCCTGCAGGTAATGACAATCTGAGCTCTGTCCTAACGACAATTCTCTCGACCAGGGTTGCCCCCGAAGGGTGTTTTTGTGCTGTGGGGAGCAGGAGCAAAGCCAGGGCCCCAGGGAAACCTCTGAGTGCGATGGAGAGCAGATGGTTGGCAGGTGAGGAGAGGACCTGGGATCTCCCACTGAGACCTGCTGGTTCAGCCTGGCCATCCTGTCCTACTCCAGCTGTGGAAGTTTTCAGGGATTTGGGTCATTTTATTACCTGTGACACACCCCCCGCCAGGCACTCCGGTTCTACCTTGGGTGGAGGTTTTCCACCGAGGGCTTTTGCGCTTTGAAAACCCACCGTTGGCAGCGGGGCAGCCCTGTCCCCGTCCCGCCAGGCGAGCAGGAGGAGTGTGGGCTTCCGGGAACACCCGGCTGGGTTTTGGCTGTTGCCACCTCTCTATGGCACAGCCAGAGCCGGGCTTTTCCTGCTCTAACCACAGCTTTGCTGACGGGACCTCAGCACAGAGAGTGCCAGGAGCCGGTGTTTCTCCATGCCGACAAAAAAAAAAAAAGGAATGACCACTCATCCCTTTTCCTGAGCGTTTGAAGTGCAGGTGGGGAAGACGATCGGCTCCTCCGTACCTCTCTCCCCACCCTGCTTTGGGCACCACAAAGATGCCGCTGGGCTGGGTGGCTGCTGTCATCACCGCCGCGCATCCCCAGCGTTAAATCGGCTTTTTCCCTTGTCTCAGAGGACACTGCAGCTGAGGCGGCACCGGCAGCACCGCGGTGCTGGACCTACAGACGCTGCCGCGCAGAATCTGGTTCCTCTTGCGTCTTTCTTTGTTTGGGGTCTTTAAAGAGAGGAAATTGAAAAATGCAAAGAACAAAATTCAGGTTTTTTTTGTTGTGGGCTTTTTTTTTTTTCCTTTCTTTTTCCCCTTAAATTCCTAAAGGAAAAAAAGAAATCAGAATTAATCTTGGCCAGGAAGAACCCGTAGCCTCGGGTTTGCCAGTTCAGCCACCTCCAGAAAACATCGCTCATTTTTTTGTATAGCAATAGGCGACGCTCGCCCTTGTCCCGTGCGGTCTGAGGGCTGCATCTCTCAGTTTTTAAATGACTTTTTCCTTCTAATTAAATTGAATTATTATTTTTTTGCTGCTGCTTCATTGTTACTCTCATGGGATAGGTTTTACTCTACAGCGAAATGCAATTGTTACTCCTCTGTGTCTTGCAACTATATTTGTTTAAGCTATTTACAAACGTTAAAAAAGAAAAAAAAGAAAAAAAAAAAGTCTTATGTGTCAGGCACTTTATCCAAACTGTGCTGTGTGCTCTGGAGTTTGTTCCTTGTTCTTTGCAATGACTCGTGCAGGGGAAATTACCAGGAAACTTAACTCCAGCCTGTCAACAGGTTTCGAAAGAGGGAAAAAAAAAAAAAAAAAAAAAAATCTCTATTTGTTCATCCTCTACTGGTCATGACTGTGTTGTATTTCTGCAGCTTTCTGTTTCTTCAATAAATTATTTTCTAGTCATTCACCCTGGCGTGCGTGTGTCGCGTGGTGATGCTGGGGGTCAGTTCAGGAGGAGGGGTGCGTGGGAGGAGCAGCCCCGTTTCACCCAGCTCCTCTCCCTAGACCTGGCCTGAGAGCATCGGGGCGGGGAGATGTGGGGATCGTGGGATCTAGGAAAGGTTTCTCCCCCCAGTTTTCCAGCTGGTAGCTGCAGGGGTGAGAGCTCTCCCAGAGGAAGTCTCAGATACTTTTTATTTCTTGGCACCGTCCAGCACTCTTCTGGCCAGAGCCCAGAGAACGCACTTTAATTCTCACAAACTCGCTGCAGATGAGGCCAAAGCACTTGTTAAACAAACCCATCAAGTCATGTGCGCCGCAGGCAGGTCCAAGCCCCCATGGCTGATTTAATTACTTATCTTTTTACCCAAGTATCTCATCCTACTGTGTATTTTGCCATGGCACAAGTGCTGGCAGCTGGCAAAGAGCTGGTGGCACACATGGAGGGACCACAAGACCTTTCCGTGCAGCTTTCTCCCTTGGTGGCATAGCAGAGATTTACAGGAGAGGAGAGAAAAGCTAAAGTCCTTTTAATTAAAAAATAAAAATAATAAAAAGCGTGATCTGATCACCAGTCAGTTGTTCACATACAACTTCAGCTGCCGCTGCTGATGTCCCCAAAAGCGTGGCTCTGCTGGACGTGTGCTCCCATGCCTGCTGAGCAGAGCTGATGAACATCACCCCAAATGCTTCGCCCTCTCCCCAAAGGTACTTTTCAGGGCTTTGCAGCAAACAGCCTGTGGCCACGAGCTGTCCCCAGCGATGGGGACATCAGTCCTGGGGCGTGGGACGTGGCTGCAGTGGACACGGGGCATGGCACATAGACACCACCGCCATACGCACCTCGTGCAGGGATGGCAAAGACGAGGAGGTGGAGGTGGTGGGGACTGGCAAGGAGAGGCTGCAAGAAGCTGGGCTGGTTTGGCTGCAGAAAAAAAACCTGCAGGTAATCAATCATTCACAGGTCCTCCTCCAGAAAACAGGGGGCATTTTAAAATTACCCTACTTGAGTCTGATCTGTTGGGTGGATGCACGTGGAAGCCATGGGTGCTGGCTCCAGCCCTGCGCGGGGAAGGCGGCCGGCTCTGCGCTGCGCTCCTTGCAGCCGTGGGAAAACGAGATGAGGGTCTTCGTGCAGCCGCTGCAGCTCGGCCCCCAATGCACGAGCGAGCGAGCAGGGGTGAGAGGCTGCACCCACCACCCAAGCCCCACCGCTGGGCTTGCATCAGGGCATTTTATTAATTCAGAGGTGGAATAACGAGCCTGGGGCAGCAGAGTTGCTGCTTGTGGGTCTGGCACGGAGCAGGATTAGGCTCAAGCAGGAGGAAGCCCCAGCTCTGAGGGGGCTCAGCAGAGGGAGAGGGGCCAGGGTGCCAGCCAGGGAGGTGAGGGGCGAGGAGCCGAGCGTGGTGGCACAAGTTGGTGGTTTTCAGAGCTTTACAGGCTCGTGCAAAGCCCATGCATGGACTGCGTGGGGGAGATGGAGCTGCTGGTGGAACACTTCCCAGGGCTCAGCACCCAGAGCAGCAGCCCCCCCAAGGGTAGGCCAAACCCCTCTGCAGCCATGGGGGCTGCCCACACTTCAAAACCATCCAAATAAGATCAAAAACCTGCCCATAAAAGGAGGGAGCCAGCCAGTTCTGCGCCTTGACAGCACCTCCCCTGTCCCAGCATGGTGGGAGGTTGATGCCAGCCAGGGCAGCTACTATGAGGGGCTGGGGAGGGAGGACAAAGCCGGCATCATCTCTGGGGGCAGGAGACCTGGGGCGGTGCTGCGGATGGCCCCGGTGCGCAGGCTGTCCCCGCGGGTGATGAGACCGGCATAGCCCTCCTGGTGCGAGAAGGCGTAGCTGGAGCGGCGGTGGAAGGAGCCGCGAGGGACATGGGCACGCAGCTCCACCGAGGGCTCCGGCTCCCGCCTGGCCTTCAGGCGGATCTTCTGCAAGGAGACAGGGAAATCAGGGCTGGGGCCACCTCCCAGGCAAGCCCTCACCCCAAGGAAGGATACACTGGGTGAGCAGGGACGCCCTTCACTGAGACACAGTTTGGGTCCCAGCTCCACCATGACATGAGTTGATGGGATGAGATGCATCATGTGGGGACCCTCATGGGGGTCTTCAAAGCTTCCAGAGCTGTGGAGCACAATCTCAACCCCTGCTCTCCTTTGGGACTCACAACCCAGATGGAGGTGAGCTCTGCCAAGGCTGAGGGCAGTACCAAGACCTGCAGCAGACCCCAGTGTCTCCTAAGTGGTAGCCCCAGGGAGTCCTGGAGGGCTGTTTCTTACTGCATCCCAAAGCAGAAGCTCTCCAAGAGCTGGAGCAGGTCTCTTACCTCAGAACTTCCTGTTGGGACATGAACCAATTTGGGGAGAAGGCGCTCGAGCCAGATTTGGGCACCAGTGTCATGGCGGACCACCACCAACTGAGTGGTGGCACCAAGGAAAAGTGACATCCCACTGCTAACAGCCCAGGCAGTGGCTTCCCTGGGGATCCTCATCCTTCCCATCACCAGCAGCGCCCTGGCCAGACCCCTCCCTGTGCCAGCCCCCATGTAGACCTCACCTGCTGGATGGTGGTTTTGCCCGTGATGGTGTGGTACAAGCGGACAGTGAGCGAGGGGACAGTGTTCACCACCAGGGACAGCAGGACCACGAGCAGGACATAGGGATCAGTCAGGGCACTCCGGCTGGCGTCTGTCAATGCAAGAAGTCAGTGGGTGATGTAGGGAAGGTGGAGAGGACAGACGGAACAACTGTTGGGGGACGAGGCCCTACCCCCAAAGGTCTTGAGGGGTCTAAAGAGGAGATGGCATCTAAATTAGAGTAAAAAATAAAGACAGCAAGATTGAGAAATGGCAACAAAGAGATGATCTGTGAGGTGGGAAACAGCTGGTAGCACCAAGCCCAGGCAGGGCTCCCCTGGTTCTGGGAAGAGAAGGACCATGGGGATCCCCAGGGCATCTCACCTGGAAAGCAGAAGACAGCAGGGGCTATCCTGAAGGCATCGATGCTTTGGGTCAGGAAGGAGAGGAGGCAGAAGAGCAGCAGGCTGGCTGTGATCATCAGGAAGGACAACACCGTCCAGAACTTGGTATCCAGGATGATCTGCAGGGACAAGAGCAGAACACACAGAGCATCTCATGGAGGCTGTGGGGACTCTCTTCCATTTGGCCACTCATCCCAAATTCCTCCCCTGCCCCAAGGGAGATCATTCCCCAGCCACGAAGCTTCTGGGGATGGTATCAGAGAGCCCAGGGCTGCAGTCCCTGAACATCTGCCCTGGGGCCAGGATGGGGAAGGGCAGATCAGCTCTCACCTCCATGAGGACTGACAGCAATGCCGATGTGGCCACCGTGACGGCGAAGGACTCGTAGTCGCCAACAACCTTGCTGCCAACATGGTCTTCGAAGGCCCAGAGTGCGATGTAGAAGCTGGCGAGCGAGGTGCTGACCCCGTGCAGGAGGGTGACGCTGAAAATGCGGTAGTTGAAGAGCTCATCTTGCTGCCCAATCACGTAGAGCTCAGGGAACTCCAGGCTCTTCTTAGCACTCACGTCCTGCCAGGAGGACACCAAGAATTACCCTCCCTACCCACTCTGGGGAGCAGGATTGGGCCACCCCACTCAACACACCCTTTGGGAGAGCTGCAGCGAGACTCTCCACCTGCTTGCTCTGGGGTGATGGAGAACAGAGGCACCCCAGGTCGTGACCTCCAGATGCCCATTGAGCTGCTCGCTACCATGTCCAAAGAGCCATGTAGGTGGGGGGCAATGACCGCCGGGCTGATTCACACCCACCGAGGATGCAGCCTCCAGGCACAGGGGCTGGATGCAGCCTGGTGAACCCGTACCTGCTCCAGAAGGCCTACGGACAGCACGGGGTAGGCGGTGTAGAAAATGTTGTAGAGCGCAAGGAACCAGCCTTCGTACAGAGGCTAGAAGGGAGAGGAAAGTGGCTGTGAGCTCGGTGTTGCTTTGGAAAGACTCAGAAAGGATGTCCAGGTACCAGGGGTGAGTCCAAGAGACTCATGTCCAGACACGGGAGAAGTCCCCATGGACTTGCCCCAGGCTCTGCATCAGCCCCATGTTGTCCGCAGCGATTGGTGGGCTGTGGGGCTGTGCTGCAGATGGAGACGGGGGGGCTGGAGCCATGCAGTGGTGGTCAAGTCACATGGATGGCCCTTGGGATAAAGCTCCCATTTTGTGGGGGGAACCAGCTTAAAGCACATGAGATCTTTCCCTGCATCTGCCCAAGACTGAGCTGCAGCTCACAAGGACATCCCAAATCTCCCCAGGGTGCTTTTCCCAATCCAGCCAGGTAAAAAGTAGATCAGCAGTTGCATCTCAGCCAGGCAGCCCTAAAAAAGTTGGACAGCCCAATACCAGGGCAAGGGAGAAAGGAGACCATGGCGGTGATGTGGATACATGCCCATCAGGCAGTGCCAGGCACAAGACCTGCACGGGGTTCTCAGCAGGGGGGTTGCAACACCAGCGTGCAGACCTCCATGGGATGGTTGTGACCCCTGCTAATGGCAGCATCCCTCACCTGAGCTGTGAATCCGCTGTGGAAAGCAAACCAGATCTGGGCCATAAGGCCAGCAAAGGTCTTGTAGAAGAAGTAGCGGAGGAACTTGCAGATGCGCAGATATGCCCAGCGGCCGTGGACGAGCAGGAGGCGCTGGAGGTAGGAGAACTGTGCCAGGGCGTAGTCGCTGCACTGCACGGCTTGCATGCCCTCCAGCCCGCTGATGCCCACTCCAATGTCAGCAGCTGTGGACAGGAGGGTGTGAAACACCGGTGGGGAGGTTTTTTGGGAGTTGGGTGCTTGATTTCCCTGTGGATTGCCCCCAGGCTGATGGGCAGAGGGTAAATCCAGGAGTGAAGGGCAAAGGGAAGAAGCTCCCTCCATCACATGCCATGGCTGCGGGAGCGACATGGTTGGGTATGCGAAGAGCACAGCCCCGTGTCAGGGCTGGTGGAGAGGGGCAGGGAGGTCTCTGCCAGCTGCCCAGGTTGGGGCTTGAAGTTTCATCAATTTACATCCCTGCTGCTAAGGCAAGTGGTCCATCCTGCTCCTGTGCCAGGCTGATCCTGGTCCCAGTCCCCTCCCAGCACAGCAACGTGGGGAACGGGGTTGGGAGTTCCCCTCCCAGCTTCTCACCTCGAAGGGGAGGGTGAGGTTGTGATGGCAGATGGGGCACCACCACTCCCCACCAGTGGGACATGCCAGCCGAAACCCACCCTCTCCGCTGCCCCGAGCCTCACTTTTGATCATGTTGACATCATTTGCCCCGTCCCCGATGGCCAGCGTGATGGCCTTCTTGTGCTTCTTCACCAGCTGCACGATGAGGGCTTTCTGCTTGGGGGTCACTCTACAGCAGATCACCGCCTGGCAGCTGGTGGCCAAGTCCACGAAGGCCTTCTCCACCAGACTGCCCTGCTCTTGCGAGTCTGTAGCCCTGCAGCAAGCCAACCACTGCCACAGTCGCCCCTTCTTCTCCTTCAGCACCTCTCCCGTGTGGAGGATTTTGTCCTTAGGGGAGAGCAAATGTGGCTGGGACCTCACCTGTAGCCTTCACAGCATGAGACCCCCCAGCTCCTCAACAATGCTCTTAAATCTTGTAGGTGCTATAAAAAAGTGACCCATTTTCTCCAAGTTCAGCATGAAGGCACACTGACCATGAGACCACATTGTCCCAGTATGACCAGAAGAGCACGTGATTACCCACCAGCCTGCGTCATCCCGGAAGACCAGGTGTGGTCGAAGCCCCCCAACACCAAATGATCCATGCAAGGTTGTGCCCCTCTCCACTCTTCATTCCCCAGCCCAAAAATGAGCTTTTTCCCCTCCCTTGGGCAGGAGGGGCACCACCTCCTCCACATGCTGGTGTCATCCAGGAATTTGATAGCACCAGGGTAGGCGGGAAGCAGAGAAGAGCATCCACCTGCCACCTTACCAGGAAGTCCCCACTGATGATGAGAGCTCTCTTCTTGTGGCACGAAGCCTCTGGGTGCTGCTGGGAGAGGTGGCCGCTGCACAGGGCTTCACTGTGGCTGCTGAAGTTGTTGCTGCTCACCCAGCAAGCCTCGAGGATCTCGCTGTGTGAGGAAGGGGTTTCTGGAGCCAGCATGCTGCCTGGCTTCGACTGAGACCTACAGTTGGCCTTTGCCATCTCAAAGCCATCTCCAGGGAGGTGGGGCTGGTACCCAGTGGTGGGAACAGAGGGGACAGAGAGGAGGTCCCAAGGGCTCACTGATATCAGAAATCAGCCTCTGTCACTGTGGTTCAGAGGCTGGAGACACGGCTTAAGCACTTTCTGGTCAAAGCCCACCAAGGAGGAGAATGCTGTAGGGGCAGAAACAGATGGGGAGGCCTGGAAAAGCATCAGCAGATGAGGGCCATGGACATCCAGGCTGGGACAGGGAAGGAGAAGCATGTCTGGCAGAGTCAAGCTCTACCCACTCTGCACAGGTTTCTATGTCCTCAGGTGTCTTCAGCAGGGACAACAAAGCCCTGAACCAGGAGGTCATGACTCCTCACCTTATCTCCTTCTCCTCCAGGATCTCCATATCGTCCGTGAGCAGCTTGCATGCGTAGCCGATGTTCATTGCAGTCTCTGCGACATGCAGGTGCCAACAGTCAACACCACCACATGGTGCTGTCCCCACACCCTGGGGCAGCCCTCAGCCCTTGGGTCCGACAGCCCTCGGTGGGCAGCAGCTGCTGGGGGCTCTGCTCCAGCTCTGTGCCATCACACAGATGGCTTCCCCTGCCTCGGTTTCCCCATGGGTGACATGATCTGTGGGACATGCTATTATTTTGTATTAATGGGAACAGCAGAACATGGTTGTCACCCATTCCCAAGTTCTCATATCTCCTCTTTGGTCCTGGTTAGGGACCAAAGAAGTTGCAATGTGTTGGTGGGGTCTGGGGTTGCTTCCACTGACCTTGTTTGTCTCCCGTCAGCACCCACACTTTAATGTTGCCCAGTTTCAGCAGCTGGATGGTCTCAGGGACTCCATCTTGCAACTTGTCCTCAATGGCCGTGGCCCCAAGCAGCTGGAAGGAGGGTGAGTAGGTGTCATGACATGGGGCAGGGCAAGATATGGAGATGGGAATTGCCCCTGGATCCAGCCAGGGGTCCTTGCCCATGGGTGGACACGACCTGATGGTTATCTAACCCAGTGTCTACTGGTATGTCACAAAGTCACCACTGAGGAGGAAACTCCACCTGCCCTCCCACCCAGGGGATGGGTGTTGGGTTGGATGCTTCACCCTCTCATCACGGAGAGCCAAACCCCACACTCCTGCCTTCTGTGGGACCAGCACAGCCGGCTCCTCCTAAACCCTGGCCCCGTCCCACCTGCAGGTTCTGCTCCATCTCCTCGTACAGCTTGTCCAGCTCCCGTGCACGGTCCTGCAGCAGGATGCTGGCCTCGCAGTGCCTCCTGCTCCACGCGCTGTATTCGACCTCGCTCACCTCCTTGCTGGCCAGGCACAAAGTCCTCAGTGTCTCCTCTGCAAAGCGCTGCAGAGATGAGACATCAGGTCTCCCTTCTCTCAACCAGGATTGTCTCATGGTGGACCAGAGCATCATGCCAGCCAGCCAGAGACCCGCCAGGACCTGAGGGTCTCTCATTGGGCTCTGACTCCCTCCCCATACTACAGCATCCCTATGAGCATCCTTGCAATGCAACTGGTCCATGAAGAACACTGAAGGTGGGTTTGATGCCCTCTTAGTCCCTGTCCCATATGCAGGTAAAGCTCCTAGAGCAGAAGGAAGAAAGAAGGACCAAAATCCTGAAGCAAGAGGGAGAAAAAGCAGCAGGGGACTCCAGGACACCCAGCCCAAAGCCAGCAGTAGGGAGACCAGCCCTTTCCACCCCACGCTGGCGTGGGACTCACATCCAGCGCCATCTCAGTGAAGGTCTCATTGGGCCCTCGCCTCTGCAGTCTCTCCAGGATGACTGTGTCAGCCCCCTTGGTGTAGAGCCGGATTGTGCCCTGGGGGTCTCGCACTGGGAGGGAGGGGAAGGACAGCTTAGGTACCCAGAGAGAAGGCTCCCACTCATCAGTGTCCCCATGCAATGGCCATGCTGCAGAAGGCACCACAGGGTATGCTGGTGCTTTTCTGCCTGCTCACCCAGGACGGACATCCTCTTGCGATCACTGTTGAAGTCCAGCATGGCCAGCACTTTGTATGTCCTCTTCATCCCCAGCTCACTGATGGTGATGGTGTCTTGTGTTCGGGCCAGGAAGACGTACCCCAAGTTCCTGGCTGCCAACACCAGTGCTTCCTCATCTGGTGAAGCTGCTTGATAAACCAGCTGGTCTGCAGAAGAGGACCAGAGGTTAGACAAGAAGATTCCCATCCAAGCAACTCTTGGACATCTGAAACACACTGTTCTTGCCCAGCACCAACATTATCTATGGAGATTCTGAAGTCCAAGCCACCAGGCTAGGGAAACTCATTCCTACTTGTGTCATCTCTTTTGCTCGTTGCCCCAGGCAGGACAAGTGCCCAGCCAGGGATGGATTATCCCCACCGTGCTTCTGTTCCATCTAATTAGCTTTAAAACAAACCCACACATACAAGTCCATGATGCCCAACACATCCCTGGGCTCTCACGCCACCTGCACCCCCACAGCAGAGCTTTGCTGGGCGATGGAAAAGCCATCGCGGCCTCAATGCCTTGGACAGCAGCTCAACCCTGCTCCAAGTAACATCAACCACCGCGGCCAACCCACCGCCCTTCTCCTCCACCATGACAGTGTGGCAGAGGGCCAGCAGCCTCAGGAACTCCCTCAGCACGGGGTCGTTGTCCCGCCAGGCAGCTTCCAGCAGCGTCTTGTCGCAGAAGTCCAACTTCTCCCCGTGGTGGCTCTGGGTCAACCCCGACCCCTGCAAGAGGCACGGGGCAGGATGCAGCAGCCGGGCACGGGGCTCTGCACCGCGGATGCTGCTGGGTTGCAATACCCTGTGCTGGCTCGGTCCTATCCAGATCAAAGCCCGTAAGCTGAGCTCTGCATTACTCACCACGGGGGGGTGAGTATAAAAAGGTTGGGAACGAAAGAAAAAATAAAAATCAGAACTGCATTATTTGATAAACCCAGTTCCCCCGTCCTTAACTGGCAGCTGAGAACCAGCAAACTCGCCAGCCCAAGGAAACACGCGCTGCTCCCGTACAGCACGCGGCCCCGCGGCAAGCGAGCTGTGCCCCCGGACAAAAGACTGGCCCTGCCGCCGGCGCAATCAATAAACTGCGCAAACTGCTGGGGCTTTGGACCCGATGAGGAGCAGCGTCTGGCCCCACATGGCATGGGAGAGGGGAGTTACGCACCGACGGCTGCTTGTTCTCGTGGCCTGTACCCGTACCTGCCAAAATAAAAATAATTCATTAATAGAGAGCTGGCAGGGAGCATCACTAGTGGGGGCTTCGAGGAGTTTCTCTAGAAGGGACTGCTGCCAAAAGACTGGCAAAAAAGGGACAGGTTTCCAGTGCCTGCTCAGTGTCGGTCATGAGCCCAGGCTCCGTTAGGATTATCCAGGTTTAATGTTTTTAATGTTAAAAATTCAGGTTGAGCTTTCACCCACGTTTCCTGGGAAACTCTGCAGCTGGCCAGAGACTGGTGGGATTACGGCGATGCTGCTGTCACAGAGGTGCAACACGATACATCAGGCAGGGGAAAATTTGGTTTATTCTTGCTTAAAAACTTTGCTAGATTTTTTTTTTCCCCCCTCCTCTTTGCTTTTATCACTGTCCATTTGTCTCAAGTGCCTGATACTTATCTCAGGAAAAAGGAGCTCCATGCTAAAGCTCTGGCCCGTCCCGCTCGCTAAATTTCACTAATTAAGCACTGAGACAGTTCCCAGAACTGAGAGCTGGAGTAAGTGTAGCAGTAAGGAGAGGAAGGATGTAGCAATTCTCAGGCTTCTGAGGGGAAAACCAAGCAGAATTATTAAAAAAAAAAAAAAAAGAGCAATTACATGCATTCACTGTAAAGATACAATGTAAGGGCAACGATAATTTCTTTGCCTTCTCCACAGGTCACCTGAAAGTCTCAAAGATCCCAGATTTGGAAACCAAACTGGAGATTCACCAGAAAACAATGCAAAAAAGAAAAGCAAGACCTTCATAGAAAATAAAAATCCATGGGCTTCACTGGCCCATCACCCCGTGGCTCCTCTGCCTGCCCTGTCCTGGCCACCTGGGCCACCATCAGCTGGTTATTCCAAGTGGGATCCACCTCGCTCAGACTACGTGTTTGCGACGTAGCTGTGCTGAGCTCCTAGCCCCAGGCACGGGGCAGACCTAGCTGACCTCAGCTGGGTTTGGGGCATGACACATCTCCTGAGGTAGGCACCCATCGGAGGAGGGCAGAACCGTGCCCTGACTCCAAGCGCTGGGAGCATGAGACCAATGTGACCACAGGCGTGGTGGCCCCTGCAAAGCACCCGCAACATGGGAGATGAGACCAAGCTGAATTGCTACAGCTTCTGCCTACACACTGGACCACCAGGATCAATCCATACACCCCAAGCTTCCTAGCAAGACAGGAGGAGTGGAAAGAACCAAGATGGCCTAAATTCAAGGTCTACCTCACTCTCTACAAACTTGCATCCACCAAAAATTACCATAGATGGTCCCATTGATGCAGCATTTCTTGAAGCTCATAACATTTTGTGTCAAGGTGCCAGTCTTGTCTGAGAAGATATATTCGATCTGGCCAAGCTGATCATTGAGGCTGGTGCTTCTGGCTTTTGCTGGAACATCTTTGACAGCGTAATACATTTCCAGATCCCAGTTGATAAAAAAGTTGTTCACCAGATAGATGAATTCAAACCTAGGGAGTCAGGTGGAAGAAAACTTATGCTGGGAACAGATATCGCATTACTCATGTCCTGGGGGTCTTGGGGATCTGACACAGGAAGAAAGGGCGGAGGGGAACTCCCCACCTGGATCCTATGGCTCTGAGCTTGGGGGAAGCGAGAAGGTTTTCATTGTCCATGGACAGTTTTTCAGAAGGCTCATCACACTAGACTGAGAGCCTACTGGGCTCCCCTCTGGCCCTTGATGACAAAATTCATAGATCTGGAGACTCAGTGAAGGGCCTAAAAATTTGGGAACTGCTTCTTCCAGCACAAATCGTGGGCTGTGCCCATTTCTTCCCCACCCTTCTGCTGCTCAGTGGGGAAATACCACCTTCACCAGTCTCATCCTCAGCTTGGCCACAACTTCTAACCTCCGTACGTGTCTTTGCAGCTCTTTTCTAGCTTTCCTCTGAGAATATCTCAAAGCACATCATCAATGTTTGTAAGGTACACATTCCATCCATCCTTACCCTCTTACAGCTAAAGAAACACAGGAGAATGACTTGCTACAACTGGATCTTTTGTGCAGCCCCATTTTGTGGCTGCAAACCAAGGTGCTAGATGATGGCCAAGGGCAAGGTACTGATCCCCGATCACTTGCAAGCTCTGTTGTTCTTACGTTATATACATGGACATGGGTATGATGATGCTCAGGAGGATCGTGAAGCCCCAGAAGTTGAAAAAGGCCTGCTGGGCAGGAGTCGTGTGCTTGTAGAGAGCAGAGAGATAGCTGTGCTTCTTCTGGAACATGCTGGCCCAGAACCCAGAGGCAATGGCGAGGCACAGCGACGTGACCAACAGCACCAAGAAGATCTGAGATGGGAAGCCAGGATGAGAACACCCCATTACACAGAGCCCACCAGACCTTTTTCTAGGACCAACCATTACCCTTTCCATATTGTTTGTCTCATTTAGCTGTAAACCAGCTGAAAGGTGTCCTTGTGCCTGAAGCTGGTTCTCAGAGCTCATCCTGGGCCGAGATGAAGGATCACAGCACGTACTTCAGCTTGACACATCCGCAACACACATGGATCAAACCCCAACTTTCCCACCCTCCTAATTGCGTCAGACACTATCTCCCTGGACAGGGGGTGTCCTGCAGCCTTCCTGCTGAAGTTACCAGCAAACAGAGGAACGCTAGTGACCAATCTGAGAAGTGATGACACTCAACTACCAGGAACCGGAATAAGAGCCATCCAATTCATTGCTACAACCATGCTGCTTTGTTTTCTTCAGATGAAAGGCTCCTCCTTCCCTGTCCTCCGTCTACTCTGTGCTGAGCCACAGCCTGTAGGTTCCTCAGCAGAAACCACCTCCTTGGACCTGTGTGGTTATGGATGAGTGAGACAGGCCAGAGGGGTTGGAGATCCCAAATACTCCATCTCCCTTGTTTGAAACAGGCTGGTCCAAGATGCTGCTCTAGAGCTGAGGACTCAGAACTGCCAGAGTCCAGAGTTTAAGCAACACAACCACCACACAGGCTGCTCCAGACCCACCAACTGCCACTTCCTGGGAACATCACTTGGTATTTGCCCATTACATGTTAAACCCAAGATATTTTGAGCAAAATATTGCAAGCTTAAGAAAATCAGCATCACCCAAGCCAGCAGCCTCTCAGGAGAAGACTTGTGAGCAACCCCAGGAGGTCAACAGACCAAGGGCAGGAGGAGTTTGCACCACACTCACTATGATCACCAGCCGGTCCATCATGCGGTCCAGCTTGGTTTTCTTCCGCTTGATCTTTCCACAGTTCCTCATAATTTTGGAATCAAATCCTGGATGAGAAACATTTTAGAAGTAAACACACAAGTCCACAGCCCCCAGAAGGTTGACTTGTAGCTAAGTGATGCTGGTTTCCTCCATGACAACATCTCCTCACCTCTGAAGACTTCAGAGGACTGCATCTCTTGATCAGTGGTTTATCAAGGCATGGCTGCACATTTGGAGAAGTGCTGCTTACACCAGATCTTACCCCTCCCCTCTACCCACAGCTACTCATGGCCAAGCTCTCAGCTGCACTCGGCCACAAAGTGGAGTGGATCCAGGACGTGATGCAGGTGAAATATAACCCGGGATGAGTAGAGGTTTGGTACCACCACATCATCTCTCAGCAAGCCCAACACCAGAAAAGCTTAGGACAAACTTCTGGGGGCTTGGTTACAGTGGCAGGGCCTCCCACTTTGTATCAGCTGAGAATGGGACCTGCTGATGCCAGAAGTGCTTGGACAGCTTAAAATCCCTAAGGACCTGGGTGTTTTCTGCCCTTCCAGATCTGGGCCCGGGCACTCACCTGCGTAGATAACCAAGCCATAGCAAACGTCGGTGTTGCGAAGCTTACAGCCTCGCAGCAAGATCCTTTCGCTGTCAAGCGAGTAGGTCTCGCCCCTCCACTCCAGCGTGCCGGTGAAGCTGTGCATGCGGCTGTTGGGCTCCTCGCAGGTCACTCTCCCTTGAGCAGAGGGCACGATTCAGGTGATGGCTTTGGGGGAAATGAGAGGACCTCTCTCTCTCCCCTCACCCCCCATGCCTGCCCCCTCTAAAGAGGGGTGCTGGGGGCTTCTTGGGGAGATTCAGGTTTTGTCAGGGCATCTCCAGATACAGCTGGGATATGGATGTCTCAAATTAAGGCTAAGCTGGAGGACCACTCTGTAGAGCTGGGAGGGTGCTCAGTCCAGAAACCGCACTGGGCTATAAAGGTGGAGAAATACAACCACCTTCATCCCCAGAACCTCTGAGAGGGGACTTTGCATACTATAGAGGACCAAAGGGGAAAAAATCCAGGGTCTGAGCTCAGGTTTGGGAGCCAAGCACTTGATTCCAGTGGGAAATCAATATCCAGTGCAGGAGGAAGGTACACAACCCCAGTGGACCCACCACAGAGCAACTCTGCAAGGGAAGGGCCTCCACGCAAGGTCTTTGGCTCCTTGCAGGCAGGAGCAAGTGCAACCTCCTGTTGGACTGATGGCACTCAGTGCCTCGGGGACAGCGACTTCCTGAGGCTGAACCCATCCCATCCTGGTGGGATGGCCACCTCCTCACCCATCCAGGAGACTCACCATCAAAGGCAGCCATGGTCTCCTCGCTCACCAGCTCCTGGTGGGTGACCAGAAGGGCTTGTCTGAACTTCAGGTTTGTTTCCCTGTGAACAAGTGCCAGGGAGCGAAAAAATAAAACAACTCTGTGGGGTGACAGAGCTGTTAATTCTGCTGTAGGACCCATGGGACAGAGACGGCCATTAATTATCAGGTGATTACATGAGTGATGGCAATGAAAAGAGAGATAGGGACCTATTGTGCCGGACATCGAGCACTCATGCAGAGAGAGAGCCCTAGCCTGGAGACCCCGCCATTAAATCATCCTGCAGATGGAGGAGGAGGGACGGGCAGCTGCTGTCCTCTGCCTGGCTGGGAGGGAGCCGAGAGATGGAGAGAGATACCGAGGTCACCTGTGGAAGCCCACGAAGTGCTTTTGGACTCCATTTTCAAAATTTGGGGCTCAAATCCCATTTCTGGGGTGTCTGTAGGTTTAACTTGCTGAGGTTCCCCCACATCCCATGGTTTCTGCTGGACTTGCAGCCCTCCCAGCGTGCCTGACCCCCCCAATGCCAGGGTGTCCCCAAGACTAGAGGCTTCAGCCATTGGCTGGGATGTCTCTGCCCCTCTCCCCCCATGGCGACAGCGGTCCCCTGCCCCTCTCCTCACCCATCGATGTCAGCAGTCTCCACGTAGCACAGGCTGCTGGGCTCTGAGCTGCACAGCAAGAGCATGTCGGCCTTGAAGAGCAAAACCGGGGGGAGAGAGCACCAGGCTGAGCCCCTCCTCACCAAAACTGCCCCCCCCCTCCCCCACTGCCCTGGTGCACCGCCAGCTCCAGGGCACCACTCACCGGGACGAAGCTCTCCTTACGCAGGCGGACGATGTCGCCAACACAGATGTCACGCCATTTCTGCCAGTGGAAGCTGCAGGAGAATTGGGGGAGGTGGGATTTTTATCCTTGCAGAGCAGTGGGAATGGGGGCTGTGGCTGTTTCCGTCCTCCAGACCAGCCTGTGTCTGTCCCAGCTTCTTGCATGAGTTAGGTCTCCAGATTGTTGGAGATCTCTGCCACCATGGTACCATCTGCATGGCTGAAGGATGACTGAGCACCAAGGATGGCACAGGACCCATTTGTCACATCCATACCCCCTGTACCTATGGGTGGCAGGGACTTTCAGCCCCCTGGACCAGTGTTTAGTAGGAATGGGACTCTGCGGGTTAGATATGAAGACTTGAAGGAACTTCTGTGGCCAGGAAACCCTCCTCCCAGCATATCACAGCAAATTAGGGCTTTTTTAGACTGAGATACGACCATTCCTACAGGGGAACAGCTGGAGCTGCAGCAGGTTTTGGGAGGTGATGGGAGTTTGCAGAGTCAGGGACATTCCCACCAAAACCCTTCTCAAGCTGCTATGATCAAGGATGCTCAGCATTTCAGATGATCCATCATTCCACACAGGCCTGGAAAACACAGGTACAGCTTCCCAAAGCCCCTCACCTCTTCCCAGAGAGGATTTCACATGGTCTGCTGTTGATGTTTCTGTCACTTTGGTGACGGCCCTGCATGGAGGAGAGAAGAAAAGAGGCCAAAAGAAAGGCATGGGCCATGCCAGACTTCCTTGTCCCATGAAAATTCCCCTCTTAATGCCACAGTCTGCCTCCTCAGCCCCGGGACAAGATGTGCTTCCTGAAGCAACTGGAAGATGTATTCTGATGAATAAAGAGGCAAAATTCTCCCAAGAAATTTCTGGGGACCAACTTGGGAATATAATCATTGGTTAAGATATTAAAGATGACAGAGATGGAGGTCTAGACCCCAAGGAAACCAAGTGGCCAGTCACATCCTTCCCAAGGGAAAATACAAAGTGTTTCGGAGGTGGTAGAGTTGATGGTACCTCAGGAATGATGAATGACAGCAACTCCCAAGCTTTTCACTTCACCCCAGAGCAAAGGGTGACCTCTCTTGCTGACCGTCCCCCACAGGACCTACACCCGACACTCACAGCCTTTTGCTCCAACCCCTACTCACAATGTCATCAATCAGGTCTCGTAGACCCCGGATGGTGAGAAGGCAGCTGAGGGGGAACAGCAGAGTGTACCAGGGCAGCGTGGAGATCTCAGGGAAGGTCTAGAGAAGGAGAATTTTACACCACTGACACAACTTTCATGCTACCTTGGGACACTTCAGGTGATTGAGTAACTCCCCCTCACCCCAGCCGGTGCCTGAGGATGGCAGGAAGCCATCGAAGATGAATCAAATCAACATCTCTGTCTACCCAGAAATATTGTGTCAAATTTCCACCTCTTTTTAAACTGGATGCGTGAAATGCATGGGGGTCACTAAATTTGGATTTGGTTTCTGTTTAGGTGTGGTCTACATGAGCTTAGCTTACATCTAAATGCAATCAGTTTAAAGTAATCAAACAACGTAGGTTAAACTCCTCCTCAGAGTTCAAGAAGACGATGAACACCACTGAAAAGCAGCATCCTTGACACCATTTTAGACCAGCATCCCCTACTCTAAGCACCAGACAACGCTCCTTTGCTAGACAGTCTTGCACACACTTGCTCTTACCGTGGTGTCCATCTCACCTGTAAGAGGATAACAAAGACAAAATAGACGTTGGCCATTCGGTGGAACTGCTCATAGAGGTTCAGTGGCAGGAAGGTAAAGATGTTGTACTTGGCTGTCTTAATGGCATTGCCCTGCAGAAGACAGACAGGTCAAAGCCCCAGTAGGAGTTCAGCCACATGAAATCAAGGATGTGTTTTGAAAATGCCAAAAATATTCTGGTATTTTTAGGATTTCTCAACTTTTTATGGCATGAGAGATGTTTTTAAAAATGTACAAAAGTTGTAAGGAAAAAGAGGATTAATTAGAGCAAAGGGCCATATGACTTAAAATTGAAACAAAATATTTTGCTTCTGATCATCTAAAGCACACCCAACTGACCCCCACAAGATGGTCATCATTCATCTGGAAAAAAAATCTGATTTTGTTCAACCAAAAATTTTTTCAAAAATCTCCTTTTGATTTGACCATCAGACTAAAAAGTAGCCTTCATACAGTTCTGCTCCTTGACTGACAGCTTCAGAGGGCATCTGGGGCACTGGGCAGGGAGCAGCCCTTCCTCTTCATTGAAGATTACATGTGTCTCTCCATCCTACTGCAGATCTATCTGTAGCATCTCCGTCACGTCATCCCCAACCACCACCAGCTCAGGAATCAGGGACTAACAAAATGGTCTGGGACTGGCCCAGGCTGACTCACCGCATACTTCTTCTTGGTCAGACAGAAGGCAACTTTCTTCTTGAACTGCATGTGGTAGTTTCGGTCGTTGGCCTTCACCTCCCAGGTGAAAGCTGGAAAAGCAAGTGGATATCCACCAGCTCTCATCAGAGCCGGGCCCTGGCCATCAGCCTCTGGCCTCCAAGGACACAAGGACCAGCGATGGTGCCACTGGTTCATGGTGACCCACTGCTGGCAAGATGGGCTTTCCACAGTGCACCTACACCTTGAGAGTAGCTGGAGGTACAACTGGGACAGAGTTGGATCTTTGGAGTCAGCTGGGCCACAGAGTGGACAGAGAGGGCAGGAGGCCAGAAGCTTCCAGAGATGTAGGATTGCTGCACACACTTCTCCTCTAAGCCTCAGGCTAACCATCTGGGCTCAGGTTTTGGTTTAACAGTACAATCAGGCCAGGTGAAGGATGACTCCTCCAAGCACAGTCTTTGGTATTCTGAAGGCTGGTTGTTCCTCATTTTTGTTATCCTAGTACATATACCACCAAGCAAGGGACATCCCAACCATGTTCCGCAACTCCTGCACCCCAGCTGACTATCAATCCTTCCAGACCAATTCACCTCAAATCTGCTTCTTCCCCATCTCATGATCCTGCCCCACATTCAACTCTCTCATAAACTATCTAAAAAAAAAAAGAAAAAAAAAACCCAAACCCAAACCACACTCATCGCACACTGACCTGGCAGCTGCTTCTTTCCATGCAGGCAGTCCGAAGCAGGGTCTTGCGCAGCCATGGTGGCACCACTACCAGGATCTAGGAACAAGGACAACCAAAGATATTTGCAGCACTGAGCAATGACAAGGTGATCCCATCTGGATGCTCCAACATCCCAAAGCTGCGCCCTCCACCTCTCCAGGGCAGGACATCATGCAGAAGGGACGCTCTTCTGGGCACCGCTGGGGCTGAGTGTCTTCCCTGGAGCTGCAAATTAACTTAGACCTTTCTACTACCCTGGAGACGTAAAACTCCACATGGACATGCAGTCCTCTGTAGCCATCTGAGTGTCACAGATCAGTAACATCAGGCTGAATATTTGTCATCAGAAAATGTCTTTCTCCCTGTGACGCCTGATGTTCTTTGCCCTGCCTTTTGCAGGATGGGTCACAGCTCAAGTTTGAATTGAAATCCACTTCACCCTGGCATTTTTTTCCCAACAGCCACAGACTTGCCCTTCACGGGCGCTTTACGCTTGCTCAAACCTTGCGTGGGCCTTGGCGCAGGAGGTTGCCTGGATCGACTTCTGCTTTCTCAGTGTCCTCAGGGATGCTCAGCGGCTTTGGTGTGGGTCATCTTTCAGACCCACCGTCGCCCAGTCCCGGCTGCCCATGATAACTCAAAGACATTTTACTCTCTGAGGAAGTTATGGGAAATCATTTGAAGTCATCAGCAAGGAAGAGAAACTCTCCTCGTCCTACCATCACACCCAAGTATCCGTCATGCCTACAGAGCAGCCACTTTCATCAATGACAAGATTTTCCTTATGCTCAGTAGCTCAGTGACCTTCCCTGCAGGGATGTTAGGGAAGATTAATTAATGTTTGTGAAGCGCTTTGTGATCCTTACATGAAAGGAGTCAGTGAGGTATAAAGCATTAATTACCTTATTATTAAATAATCCCACACAGAACTCTGTCCCTGACATTATTTTTTATCTCGCTCCTTTGATCACTTCTTTTTTCCATTCTTTCACTGAAGTGTCAACTTCTCTCCCTGTTGGACCTCGTGGTACGAGACAAATTTGACATTGGTTTGCCCCGACACACGACGCTGCCCTGAGCTGCTGGGGGTTGCCACCAGTTGGGCCAGATGTCACCTCGTCCCAAGTCAAAGAGACCCTGAACAGCAACACGGGCAACACCTCGGCCCCTGCGTCCAAGAAATACCTCCGATTCGCAACATCATCCTTATTTGCCACTAAGGACTCGACGTTTGTCACCGTACTTGGATCCTAAATGACACCACGAACTCATCTGGGGCCCGTCCGTATCTTCCCAGCATGGCTGAGAAGGAGGGAAGGGTTGCCAGGAGTCTGTCTCCATAGCAGAGGAGCTCCAGCCCTCGGATCATGTCCGTGGCCTCCTCTGGACTCGCCCCAACAGGACATTAATATTAAAGCTGAGGCTGACAGTGATGTGTGCCAAGATGTTCGCTTGAGCTCGCTGCTTCCAAACCAGCAAACAGTGAAATCGCTTTAATCAAATGCTCTAAACCTGCCCTGCCCCAAGCCTCCCTGAGACACGCCGGAAGACCTTAGTTTTGTCTGTGGTCATCCTTTTAGAAGGTCCTTCTTGCACTCAGGATCTGCCTTGAAGCTGAATATCCATCGTGTCCCCGCTGCACTTGGCACCTCTGAGCCCCGCTGCACCCAGCAGCGATGGCCATCACCTCCGCCGCGTGCCGCTCGTCTGCGTCCAAGCACCATGGTCCTGGGCAATGCCAAAGTACAGCTAATTAAGCATCCGGTTGGCGGATGCAAGACATCTCCGCGGAGCTGAGCGCCGTGCGAAGACAGCCGGGGAAACAGTCCCTTACCAGAGCCCAGCGGCTGGGCGAAAGGGGAAAAAAGGAGGAAAAAAAAAAAGAGTGATTCAGAGCACTGGAGAAATACTTCTGAGGAGGTATCCGAGAAACCTCAGTTCCAAGAAACCTCTCCGCACACCTCAGTCATCGCCTTAATAATCAGAAACACAAGCGGCACTTTGGGCAGGCAGGAGCAGGCTGGAAGCGGGTGCCAGGGAGCCCTGCCAGCCCCCGCCGTGCGGGCAGGCGGCCAAACCCCGCACCGGCCCCAGCCCTGGGCTTCCCGGGGCCAGAAAGGGCCAGTGATAGCCAAAGGCACGAGACATCCTCTGACCGCTGCTCCACACCTCATCTAGACCAGCAGTGATTTATTAACCCACAGGATGTTCCTCCAGCTCAACGTCTGGGATGAACCAGCCAGTCCACCCAGCCCGGCAGGGAACGTCCTGTCCCGCTGGTCCCTGAGGTCTCCGGCTGTAGAGCAGCAAACGTGGTGCTGCCGGGTGCTAACAAGAGCCAAAGCGGGGCTTTCTCACCCCCCCCCAAAAAAAAAAATCATAGTTTTATGCTACCAGAGATTTGCATGGCTGAACACAAATAAACCAGGTTGAAGCAGGAATGGGCACCGCGCCACAAGGGTTTGGCCGGGGTTAGGGAAACACGCGGAGATTTATGTCGTTGGCTGATCCGACCCGCTGCTACGGGGTTTCTGTGACAGTTTTGTTTCTGAAATCTCAGGATAAATGTTGAGCTGTTGCTCAGTACAGGAATTAGCGTGAGACGCGTGGGGCTCCCTGGGAGCACCCAGCAGACCCAGCACAGCCAGTGCCTGTGGCGGGGGGGGTCTGGTCACCCTTCTGCCCCCCCTGCTCCTTCCTAGACAAAAAAAAAAAAGGGGGGGGGGGACGGGATCAGCCTCACACCCCCCCCATCCCCTGCCCGGAGCTGGTGGGTGCTGCTGTAACCAGCTTCGTTAGCGCTGCTGTTGTTTATCTAATTGCAATGTCCTCGTGGGACCCCAGCCCGTGCCCTGCCACCCCAGGGACCCCTTGCTTCCAACCCCTCGTTGCCACGGCTCCGGCATCGCCCCAGGTTCGGCCGCATCGCCGCAGCCGTCGGGTGACACGGGTCGAGGCCGGGTGACGAGCGGTGCGTGGGCGCGTGGGCCAGCACCCACCTCGTGCCTCCTCCCGCCCTCGTCACGCCAGAAACATCCCCGCGCTCCAGCCAGGTGGATCCCGGCTCACAAAAGCCTCTCGGGGCTTTTTCCCCAGCTCGGAGGACGTGCCTGGGCTGTGAGTTTCCTCCTGCTCACCCTGTTTTTCCACCTGCTTTGCCGTGACTCCAGGTGAAAAGGCGGCTGCCCCGTCCCAAGCCCCGAAACGCTCCTCCGTGCGCAGCGGCTGACCGCAGCATCGTTACAGGGGGGCTGCCCCGGGCTCCCCCCTTCTCCCCAGGGTCTGCAGGGAGAGATGCAGCTCCCAGGAGAGCTCTGAAGCACCCCCCGGCANTGCACCGATCCTGCCCGCAGCCCCGTGCTGCCACCGAGCTCCTGCCACCGCGGCGGCGAGCGGGACTGCTGCCACGCGTCCTGCCCCACGCGGGGACCTGGGGACAGCCCCACGCCACACCTCCAGCCCCGGCCTCCGCAGGGACCTGCCTGCCCTGCCCGCCTCCCGTCCTGGCTGCCCGCCCCTCGCTGCCTGCTGCCGGGGCTCCCCGGCTGGGCACCCCCCGGCTGGGCACCCCCCGGCTGGGCACCCCCCGGGGTCCCCCTGCCTGCTGGCAGCCGGGCACGGCTCAAACCCTACCCTGCTGCACCCGCTCGGCTCAAAACAATCCGGAGAAGCTGCTGCTGCTGTTGCCGGAGCCGTTCCCGTGGGATCTGCCAGGGGACAGGCACGCGGTGTCACGGCCACGGTGTCCCCGCCACCATCCCAGCGGAGAGGCGGGTGGTCCTGAGCCAGATCCGAGGGCAAAGGATGGGCATGAGCATCTGCAGGGCGGTGATGGCAGCGAGCAAGGCAGACTTGGGCAGCGGGGTGTTGGGCTGCACGGAGGCTGAACTGGTGTCACTGGGGAGTGCTCGGTCCCCCCCAGAGCCCCCGGGGTCTGGCAGCAGCTCCGTGGGGTTCGGGCTGTGCCTTGAAGACCGAGGAAGGTGCGAGCAGGGGCCAGCTGAGGAAGAGGAGGCTGAAGGCACAAAGGAACGGCCACCACCTCTGAGCTGCCCCGAGGTGACGGTGCCAGGACTGCAAACCCAGCTCAGGACAGAGGCCGCCTCGTTAGTGATGGCAGCTAATGAGACAAGAGCCAGCCCCGTGTCTCCCAGCTCTCCCATCCCGCCCCACACTCATCCCGCACGCCTGTGGAGAGGCCCCGCCATAGTGGTCCTGCGTTTGCCGTCATTAGATTAATTGCTCGCTGCAATTAACCACAGAAACCCAGAGGCAATTAACCAAGTGCTGGCCCAACAGTCCATAAAGCGTTTACTGCGCAGTCATGAATAACTTGTTTGAGGTCCATAAACAAGGCAGCCGCATCATGTCCCCGCACCACCAGGTCCCCGTGTCCCCACGGGGCGCTGGGTGACACTGCGGCGGTGGGGGTGGATTTGGGTGCATCTGCATCCCGGGGCTGCTCCTCGCCTCCTGAAAAGGGAGGGGAAAACTTCACCCATGGGGCTGGTGCTGTCAGAGAAGTCAAATTAACGAGTTATTGTTAATTCTCACGCGAAGTTGGAGAACAGCAGCATGGGTCATTTTGAAGTAAGAGGTGGTGGCTGCCAAAAGGAGTTTAGCTCGAAGGGAGAGGTCGGCCCAGCGGGCAGGGCAGGACGTTTTGGTTAGATGGTCTGAGCAAATGTCCGCGGTGGGAGCGGGCAGACGCTGACACGGGGCCAGGGGGGGTCTCCATCCTCGACTGCGTCGGGGTCCGGCCGGCCCTGCTGGGATCGATTTTTTGCATTTTTGCAGCCCCAGGCCATGACAGTTAACGCTAACCCAGCCCCTCTCTTCCAACATAAGTGGAATTTCTCCCTTCCCGCCCCCGCGAGCCCATCACTTGCCCTTTGCGCCTGCTCTTCCCCGGCAGCTCCTTCGCCGTCGCGGTGATCGCCGGCAGCTCCCGTGGGGCTGAGCCCTGGCCCTGGAGCAGCATCCACGAGGACATTCGGCGTTTCAGCCTTCACCTGCCGCCTCTTCCCTGCCGCTCCCTCTGCACCGGCAGCACGTGCAGCACCGCAGCCCTGCGAAGACCCTCAAAGGCATCACCAGCACCACCGGGAAGGGCCAGGAGCCACTTAGGCATGGCAGGGACAGGCCCCGGCCCCAAACCGCTGCGTACCCCGGCTTTCACAGCCGCTCACCGCTTCCTGCAGCAGCGGGCCAGATCCGGAGGAAGGAAAGGGATTTCCACANCGCTGGGAGGCTGGGCGCAGCCCGAGGCCGGGATGGAGGATGCTCCTCCGGGCACCGTGATGACCGTCCCGGCGTGTCCCCCGTCTCCGGGTGCAGAAGACCCCGGTGGGGGCTGCCCCATGGCAGTGGCGGCTGGATCCAGTGCACAGCGTCCTGCGCCTGCAGGGAAGAGTTAAACCTTTCAGCCTGGGTTTTAACTTTGGTTGCGGACTGAGCGGCTCCAGGTGCTCCGTTCCAACCAGCCGAGCAGCTACAAAGCCCCATTTGTTCGGAGAAAATAATAATAATAATAATTTAGAAACATTTCCCTGCGGGACAGAGGTTGTTTCTCAGCCTGGGAGCAACCCCACGTGTAGCCCCCAGCCTCGAGCCAGCACCTCCCCGGGGTTCCCATTCATGCCCCAAACTTTGATCCTCCAGATGCCACCGCGGGGGCCGTCACGGCAGGATGGACGGGCAGCGCTGCCCGCGGGCTCGGCTGCTGCCTCCCACGAGCCCCCCCAGACCTGAACGGCCCCACACGGAGATGGTGGAAGGAGCGAGCGATGCCCTCAGCACCCAGCACCTGCCTCCAACACCCAAAACCTGCCCCCGCCCCCCCCAAACCTGTACA
>VXBL01007446.1:55793-99837 GCA_013400195.1 Aramus guarauna
GGGGACAGGCCCCGGCCCCAAACCGCTGCGTACCCCGGCTTTCACAGCCGCTCACCGCTTCCTGCAGCAGCGGGCCAGATCCGGAGGAAGGAAAGGGATTTCCACACCTTGCCCTGACATCCCCCCCGCCAAGAGACGCGTGGCGGGTGGCTTCGGCACCCAGGAACTCATGACACTGGCGGAGAACGGCCGAGGTCACCCTGGCAACCATGGCCAGCGAAGATGACATTTTTACCAATCAATCACCCCCNGAAACATTTCCCTGCGGGACAGAGGTTGTTTCTCAGCCTGGGAGCAACCCCACGTGTAGCCCCCAGCCTCGAGCCAGCACCTCCCCGGGGTTCCCATTCATGCCCCAAACTTTGATCCTCCAGATGCCACCGCGGGGGCCGTCACGGCAGGATGGACGGGCAGCGCTGCCCGCGGGCTCGGCTGCTGCCTCCCACGAGCCCCCCCAGACCTGAACGGCCCCACACGGAGATGGTGGAAGGAGCGAGCGATGCCCTCGGCACCCAGCACCTGCCTCCAACACCCAAAACCTGCCCCCGCCCCCCCCAAACCTGTACAACCAGTCAGCAGCCGCCCTCCTTCCTGGCCGGCACCCGCACCCTCCTCTTCCTCCTCCTCCGCTCCTGGCCACCCTGGACAGGCCATTCACTGGCCGTAACCCAGCTCTTCCGTGTGGCCAGTGCCCCTCTCTTGCTGGTGGCCGGGGGGTGCAGGAGGACCCCCGGTCCCTGCGGTGACACCAGTGTCACCCACCTCGCCCTGCTGCGGGTTTAGGGCTGGGAACAGGGACCGTGGGGGGCTGCAGCCACGGGAGGGGACACAGGCATCCCCCCGCTGCCGCCCTGGGGGAAACTGAGGCACGGGGCAGAGCGGCCGAGGTGGCCAGGCTCAGCGCCGTGGCTGAGGACCAACCCTGGGTCCAGCCAAGCGAGAGGCTGGAGCGAGGAGGAGTGCGGAGGGTGCGGATGCACAGGGGCTGCCACGAGGTCCCTGTCCCCATCAGCCGTGGTAGAAAGGCCTCGCCGCACTGATGTCACCACATAAGGAGCTTTTCTGCCTGCACGCACGAGCTGCGGAACCCCTGATGTGTGATCGACACTTGCCCCCCTACCTCGACCCCGGCCCTCGCCCTCCTGGAGGGTCCCAACGAACCGTGGTAAAAAGCTTTTTAAAGAGAGAATCGATGACCACGGTCACCTCTGACCCACGCCGGGCAGCTCGGTGGCAGGGGGTGACACGCAGACGCCCCGTGGATGCCCCTCGCTAAGGAATGATGCTGCAGGATGCGACAGGGTCCGGAGCAAACCCTTGCAGCAGCTGGAAAGGCAGGGTTGCATGTGATGAGCTGCCCGGTCTCAGCTGCGGCTGCGGAAGAGGGACACGCAACAACCCCCATGTGCCCAGTCAGGCCCCAGGCTGCCCAAAACCTCTCCCCCCTCATAAGGGAGCGGGTTCAGGGCCGACACTGCTTTGATTTGGGCTTGGAAATTCCCCCTCCCATTTGGGAAATGGGAGCTGCAGGCAAGGGGAAGCAGTAGTGCAAAGCTGAGCTGCAACGGGTGCAGCAGAGGCAGGAACAGGGCAGGGACCCCCCTTCTCGCTGCCCCTGCGTGGGGTCAAAGCAAGCTCCGACAGCACCGTCAGAGATCCAGCTGGTCACTGGATCCGTGACAGCTCCGAGGACACGGCCAGCCCAGTGGCACTGATTCACTGGTAAAGAGAGAATTAGACTGGGACGGAGGCCAGAGACTGTTTCCACGGATCAATACGGGCACAGTGTGCAGGGACAGGGGCCAAACCCCCAGCAAGGGGGGACAAAGTGGGGGGATTTGTCATGCACCAGCACCTCTGAACTAGCCCCCCTCCTCCCGCTGCAGTGGAAATGGAGCCTTTTTATCCAGCAAGCTGCTTCACTTCACCTCCCCAAATTTCAGCTCACCGCAAAGGGGCTGCCTGGGCCCATCCAGCCCCCCCCAAGGGGGTTTCGGGAGGCAAGGGACCGGGGTGATGTGGTTGTCCCTGCTCATTTGCTTCCCCAGACTCAGCTGCAGCATCCGAAAGTGGAAGCGGCGGCAGGGGACAGGCAGTGCCAAGCCCCGGGGCCACGCTTCAAGTCAGAGGCGAAGCACCCCAAAGGTTTCAGAGAGCAAGAAAACCTCGCTGCGGTTTCTGTGGTGATGCTCCAGCTCCGGCACTGCCCCGGGGTACAAGGTGTTCCAGGGCCAGGTATTGAATGTGCAACCTGCAGCACTGGTGTCCGTCCGTCCATCCACGTGTCCCTCTGCACACCCAAGGCTGGGTGACTGGTGCTCACCGGGGCTCTCGCAACCCTACAAACTCCACCTGCTTCAACCCTTGATGCAGAAGAGGGTCCCTTCCACACTCCAGGCTCCAAAAAAGCAGCAAAGCAAACCACATGAGGTACTACAAGGGTTCCCTGACAGCCGGTGTCACCTCAGGGTGTCAGTCCCCTTCTGGCACCCCCCCACCCCACAGGTGACCTGCAAGAGGGGGACATGGCGGGGCGAGAGGGACCCACCACCCCGCAGGGGAGGGGATGGCACCTGGGAGGTTAATGCCGCAGCTCGGCACACCCAGCACCTCAAATGCCCATAAAGGTGGCTGAGAACACAGGTCAGCCGTGACTTTTATAGCATCCTAAGTAACCGCTGCCATCACCAAGCCATCACCAGCATGTTAAATAAAACACATTGCCAGTGAGGTCATCTAATAGCCTATTATTTTTTTATTTGAACTTTTTACCTTCACCTCTTCCTCCGTGCTGAATCAGCTCCTTCACTTGGCACTTTAATTCCTGCCCCATTTGTAAGATTGATACGGGCTCTTCTGGGGAGCCTGGTCAGGCGGTGGGAAGATGCCGACGGGCACCAGCACTCCCGGGCTCTCACTCCAGCACCGGGACAGATGCGAGAGGAGCCGGGACCTGCCCCGATGCTGCCCAGCGGGCTCAGGGCACAGCACAGGGGCGAGAAGGGTTTGCACGGAGCGAGGATGCGGCCCACGCCACCCCAGACACTGCGGGCATCGCCTCATCTCACAGGCTGAGGGTTGAGCTGGATGTGGGCAGGCGCTGAGCGGCACCGGTGTCACCCTCTTTCCTCCAGCTCCTCGGCTCGCCTGGCAGGCCGATGTGCCGAGAGGCACAGACCACCGAGAGCTGCGAAGCCGGTGACAAGCACTGGGGCAGGGCCGGGCTCTGTCCCCACTTTGTGAGGACACGAGGAAATAAGAGTGGCTGCTAGTGGAGGGGATGCTCCAGGGAAGGCTGCCCTGGCCCTCCCCACCTCCGGGACGGCTCCAGCACCCATCCGCCTCGATCCGTCCGCAGGCAGAGCAGACCCAGACTCAGGAGCGTGCGTCTAGTCAACACCCTTTTATTAAAAACAATTACAAAAAGTTACAGGTTACAATAGTTATGTACAACCCAAAAACCTCTTACCAACCACAAACCTCTGGTTTTACAGTGTTACAGCACCCGGGGGTGGAGGCGACGGCAGCCCATGGGTCCAACGCTTGCTCTGACCCACACCGACAGCACAGGCGGAAGCGGGGCCGCTATCCCACCAACATCCCGCAAGACAGGCAACTTCCCCCCACCCCAAAGCCTCATTTTAGGGGGTCTCGGCTGAACTGTGGGGAAAGGAAGGGGAAACGACCGAGGTCCCCTGGCCTGGCAGGACTCATGCCTGGGGGAACACACCCCGCAGCGATGCTCTGCCTTCCCCAAGCCCAGGTGATGGGGTCAAGCCAAGCAACCAGCTCCCCAAGCAGGACACCAGCACACCAGATCCGTGCTAGAAACGTGCCGGCTTTTCCAGGGAAAGCAGCTGCTGTGGGAGAGGGCTGATGAGCCAGGACTGCCTGTCAAGTAACGGGGGAACCTCAAGGCAAAAGCCAGCTTTGAAATCTAATCTGCACAGTAGATCGGCGGGCTGCTCCAGGTATGCAGCCAGGGGTGAAAATAAACAGGGGGATAAACAAGGGAAAGAGGCAGAGGCAGGAATAAACTTTCCCTCCCTGGTTAGGAAGCACTGAACTTTGTCTCCGTCTCTCCTACGGCCTGGGCAGGAACAGCATCATTCCCTGCAGGCCTTGGGAGAGGGGGATGAGACAAGGTGTCCCGAGGTCACTTCACGTGGATACCCCGCGGCAGGGAAGGTGGCTGCAACGCTTGGCAAAGGCGAGCTGCAAGGAGAGCTGGATGTGCCCTGCGGAGTGCTGGGGGAGCAGCATGGAGCTGCACGGCCTGAAATTTGGGGTAACAAACAGGCCGGGACCCCATGCCACTGCCTGCCAGAGGAAACACAGAAGGGCTCAGCAGTAACAGGAGCCTTTACGGTCCCCACTTCTCCTGGTGGCTTCAGCAGAGCCTGGCAGAGGTCAGGTGCTGGAAGCCTCCCAGCACAGCACGGGATGGGGAGAGCCGCCCAGGGCTCACACACCTTCCCACACCCTCCGGCCCCAGGCAGAGGGGCCTGAGCAGGACAGTGCTGCCCGTGGCACACAGCTCAGCCCCACGCTCCTCCGCACTGCCACGCTGCGCACAGAGGGGGGACAGGTCAGCAGGACGTGCCAGGGGACACGTAGCACATCCCCAAACTCCGAGCCCAGCGCTGCCAGCGGGGGTACAAAGGAATGAGCTGGGCCCAGCTCCAGCGGGAACCAAAACCCAGCAGCTCCCCTGCCCCACTGCCACCGGAGCAACACAGCCAGCCCGTGCCAGGGACACGGGGCCAGCACCACACCAGCCACCACTGGGAAGCAATGCCAGTCCCACCTGGGGGGCAAGGCGGTAGCTGCTCTAATAACGGGGCTGAGCTGCTGCCTGGGCCTCAGCTAACAGACCTCATCTATCAGGAACCATTTCGATCAGCTCTGTTGGTCCCTGCCTGGAGAGAGACCACTAGAGCCGCCCAGTCTGCCTCTGCTCCTGCCCCAGTCACCGCTAGCGCGACAGAGATGCACTCACAACAGTTGCTTTTGTGCAGGGAGGCAGACAGAAAATAACTGGGTCTTTTGCTCTTCTTAAAGCACCCAACATGTAAACTAGTTAAAAGAATAACTTTTACCTATTGCTTTTGCTCTTGCCTGCATCAAGTCCCTGCCGTCAGGGACAGACTGGCGGGGAGTCCCGCAGATGGCTAGGGGCCACTCTCAGGTGTAACCTTAGCTGCACCTAGGTCCCCGCAAATACCTTCATCCCTAGAGAGAAGCTCGCTGGAGACACGCTGGACGTTCAGGGTCAGGGGAAGGACAGCTTAACCCGCAAAGACATCATGCCTGCTCTTAACACAGCTCCTCCCCTGGAAGGCTGCAAGTTGCTGCTGCACGCTGGGAGCCCAGTTTGTCCCAGCCCTGCTACTACACGCAGGGCTCCCCGAGCTCCGGGGCAAGGTCTGACACTTGTGGTTTCCCCCTTTTGCAAGAACCAGGAAGAGATCGCCTGGGTCACAGCAGGCGGTAATTCCCCTGACCCCATCTCATTTGTCTCCAACCTGCTGCTCCCACCACACTCTCTCAGCCAGCCTCCCTCTCTTGCAGCTCTGGCTCTCTCCTCCACAGTGGGACTGCACTAGGATCTCCTCCCAGATGGCTTGATCCTCTCACCATCCCTTGCTCGCTGTTCACACACCAGCTATGCAATCCACTCACTTTACAGCTTCCTGCCCAACTTTCTTCCATTTCCCCCTTTCTCCAAACACTGTGGGAATCTATCGCCTTTGGAGTACTGAGGCAATTTAAATTATATTTGGGGGGGGGGGGGGGGGGAAGATCTACCTTTAACTGAACCAGAAAGATCCTTCTGCACGTATCCAACCTACCTCTAAAAGCTTCTCCTACGAACCAAGAAGTTCTCTCTGGCTGTGCTACTCAAAACCACCTTGCCATGCCTACAAGGCAATTGTTGTACCACAGAGTATCCCTCAGGTGGAGTAAAGAGGATCTGAGAGCCACTATCTGGACACAGGGACCTGCAAGCAGTGAGCTGGTGCCGTTCAGCTGCGCCAGCAGCCGTCCTTAAGTCCCATAGATACCTGCGAGTGCACGGGGAGTCTGGGGTAGCATGCTGCTGCGTACAGGTGGACAGTGTTACTCTGAGCATTTATTGCACTGCTTCAAAGAGGTGGAGGAGGAACAGGAGAGAGAGAAAGCGCAAGTCATCGTTTCACTTTAGCATCTTCTTTGATCTTCCAGACCATCAGCTCCATGCAAGCTCTGGCATCCTCGCTGGAGTCGTGTCCTTCCACTGGGGACAGAAAGACAAGGATGGCAGTTACCTCCTCAGCCCAGGCAGCCCTCGCTGCACAGCGACTGCTCACAGCACAGAGCAAGGCTTCCCGAGACGAGGTCCTGCCTGACACACTGCTCACTGCCCTCTGCCTCAGCGACCACTGCTGCATCTGTCATCACCATGAGCCACTGTGATGGATCTAAAGTAGAATTTCCACTAAACACAGCTTTTGCCAGACTTCAGCCTGACACCATTCCCTTGTTTAAATTGAGAGCTGAAGTCCTGCTAGTCTGTGGGACCTCAGGCTATGGAGTAGCTGGTCAGAGAGGCCTCAATTTCCCCAGCAGTACGTTTACAACGTGCTCAAGGAAGACTGAGAGGAACGTGCCATGCTTCAAACAGAAAGGTCAATCTTGGTTTGCCAGAGAGAGAAGGGAGGGCAGGACATGGCCTTGGCAGAGCTACCTCTGGCCTTCACACACCACTTCTCTGGTCCCCATTTAGCACAGGGAGGGAAGAAGCAAGTACTGCTGGCCCTCAGAACAGGGTTCAAACTGAAACTGCCTGTGGCAGAGACTTCCTATGCTGGCCTGTTCACAGCTACTGCCAGACACTATGCAGGAAAAAAAAATAAATTAGGAGCAAGAGGACGGGGCTTGGGGAGAGCAGCAGAAGGCAGGTCCAAGGAGCCCACATCCAGGTGGGACACGAGACCCTCATTCTCAGCTCCTCCTTGGTCTCACCATTGTCCTGGATGATGCGCTTGAGGTAGTCTGCCATCAGTGTCCGGAGAGCCCGTTTGTAAGGCAAACCCAGCCGGTGCGGAAAGACGATCGCGGTATCCACCACTGTGCCATGGATAAGCTGGAGGGAGGGAGCAGGAAAGAAACATGCTTATTTTCCCCCTCCCACAGGGATGGACACGCCTTAGGATTAACCATGCTAAAGCAATCTTCCGGTCAGCTTCTCAGGCTGTATGTCACGCTGTTGCCAAGCTCCAACCCAGCCAGTCTTGCAAGAGGCTCTGGCTGAATCAAAGATGACTGTCCTTTGAAAGGTGCATGCACATAGGCTTCCCAGTGCTCTGCCAGCCACCACACCTGCCCTGAAAGCCCTGCCTAGCTGCACATTCAAAGCAGCAGAAATTCAGGGCTGATTCGGTTTGTATAACTCAAATGACAGGATAGGTCAATCCTTAATACCCTGGCCTGGAGAAGCTGGCATTCCTCTGAGAGTGTCTTTCACAATGAAAAGCTAAGCCGAGGAACCACTTGACCCCACAAAACCTGTAACAGCCTTTCAGCTGCTTCTCAAGGTGTGGACAGAAGTGGGAAGGTGCAAGTCAAAACTGTACTTAACCCATTGTACTTCACACTGCTTCTGCGGAAAAGGCCTCGCCTTCAAGGTGCAAACCAACCTGAAAACCTCCAGTCTGTCAGCAATGAGTCAACAGGAAGTTTTTAACCAGCACTGACTTAAACAAGATGAAATAGTACAAGGAGATCTTGTACTTCTGGGCGTAAGGAACTACATGGTGGATGGGAGGGAGGCCCTGGCTGTTCCCACATCCGGGTCAAAATGCCTGGGCACACAGGGGAGGCAAGAGATTTGCTGTCCTCTAGGTATGAAGTGTCATCATGCTGGAGGAACTGAGGATGCTGAGGGGGTCAACATGCTCCCTCCCCTGCACCCAGGGGCCCTGTGGAGGATGAAAAGGCCACATCTGACAGGGTCCATAAACACAGGGTGGGCAAGCTGGCTTTTTTAAAATAGTAATTTCTTATTCTCAGGCTAAGACAAAATTAATCTTCTGTTGCCAAGAATACATGGTCAGTGAGCGCTAAAGGAATGTGGATGAAGGCAGTCCCACATCATGAGTACAGGAATAAAATGCAAGGTCTAAGAGAGAAACCTGTATGCCTGACCAAAAGACAGCTCTGCAAGTCTTGACACAGGATGACTCGGACAGGACCCCGGTAATCCAGTCTCCTCATCTGCCTCAACTCTTCCTAGGCACCAGCTAACATTGCGTGACAATCCGTAACTTCGTCATTAATAGTTTCATAGGCCAGCTCCGTAAATGCCCGAGAACAGCTGCAGTTTAACAGAAACAACCTGCTACGCTCTTTGGAGTATAAAACTGCCAACATTATGGATAATCTTTCCTAGACTGCAGTCAAGTTTGGCACCCACCCAGGCACAATGATAATTACTTATGTAGATCAGGAAGACTGAGGAAACAGGATAATATAGCTTTAAATAAAAATTGAAATGCTATCACCATTTGGAACCTGCCATGGCCATTAGCGAGATGTCGACTTTACTGTCACAGCCTTCAGACATTATGACTTGACATGCCACTGCCTGTCACGCTTTGCTATATTGCTCTTGGGTTCGTTCTCTTGGCAGTGTCTGCGATGCTAAGAGAAAATCATGCCTCTAAGAGGCCAACACAGTCATCTTGTGCTGATAAAACTGTAAATAATTTTTTTATGATGATGATGAACTCTCTGAGAGGCTGGGATAAAGGGTGCCATGGAGAGGTAAAGCGCTTTGCGGGCATTAAAACCTCCTGCTTCCAAACCACTGCTGTGAGTTGGCAGCCACAGCTTCTTCATCAAAGCAGCAGCAGCATGATAAAGAATGGAGGGAGGAAGTTCTGGCTTGTGAGCATACACTAAAGACTCAGCTCAAGTTGCCTGGGATCTATGTTCAGAGTGCAAGGGGAGAGGACAGCCCTCCCTCGCAGGACAGCAGAGATGCTTGAGGGATACACAGGCTAGACTGACAAGGGCGAGGCAGGAGACAAAACAGATGAAAGGTCAAAATGGCACGATCAAAGTAACACCACAAATCACAGCAAACAAGGCAGAGAACCTCATTCAGAGAAAAAAAACAGACGCGTTAACATTAGAAGAGAAACCACGAGAATTATCTCCAGCAGCAGAGACAACAAAGAGGCTTGTCCTGTTTCTAAAATAGGTACCATGGACATCCAGAGGACACAGGGTCTCCAGAACCTGCCCTGATCATGCCCTGACCCTGGCTGAGTGCATCTTCAAAGTCAAAGCCATCCTTCAAAGTCAAAGGATGCTGACACCAATGGAGAATTCTTGACTATACGGCAGGGGTGCAAGGGAAATGATTCGACATCAGTCCTTCCGAGCAGCCCTGCTCTACTCACCCTCCCCAGTCACCACAAGAGGACTGTCACTCTGGGCAGTACCAGTTACCAAAAGCTGGGATGACGCCACGAGTGACACACAATGTCCCAGTTCCCTGTGCAGACAGCTTCCCTTGGCTCAGAGACAAGACAGATCTACTGTGTCCTCAAGACAGATCTACTGTGTCCTCATGGTTCTTGGAAAGAAACACTTCCCAAATTTAAAGGAGACATATAACACACACCAGAGTGGGGAAAAAAAGAGAGAGATGTAATGCAAGACATGCAAGTTACCTTTAGTGCAAATAAGTCGCTTTCCAAGCTATGCCCTATCAATATGGTATCTGCACTGAACATGTTGAGTAGGACGGCTTGGACATCCCGCAAGGTGATACTAGTGTTCTCCAGATCCTCTTCTGTCACACCTGAGAATCTGCAGAGGAAGAGCAGAAAGGGGGGCTTCCTTCACTAAAGGAATACCTCAAGGCTCAAAGTGTCTCAGCCATTAGGAAGTCGTGGTCAGTGGAGTCTCAACAAGTACTCTCAGCCATTCCCCCTTCGTTCCTGATTCTGAGCACTGACCTCTGACCCAAGGGAGACTGTCCTTACCTGGTGTTATAGTCCACCACCTTGGTGTCTGGTTTGACGAAGGTGTCGTATACCACTTTCAGGTCAGAGTTGATCACAGTTACTCTTGTCAGCTCCAGTCCTTGCTTGGTGTAGCACTGGAAGTAACAGAGCAGACATGAAGACAAGTGCATGCCAACCACAGCTTGGTATCAACAGAGCCATTCACCGAAGTGCTGCAGCTCCCAAAATGCAGCATTACTAGTGTAGCAAGGCCAGCCAGCAAACACTGCTCAGTATCGACCAGCTAGCTACAGCTTTTCAAGGGTCCCGGTAGTCCCCAGAAACACACATTGCTAAAACTAACTAATAAAAGCTAATTTAAATGTAAAGGACCAATATGATTTACAGTCCACAGCAGAAAGGAAAGCTGATGGTAAGGAAACAGAGCTTTCCTTTAGTCCTTCAGTATCACAGCCTCGGCCATCCCCAAAAAGCTTTATTTTGTTTGTGCGTTGCCTCTATCATTAGGGACCTACCATTTCACAGTCTAATGCGTAGATTCCAGGGTAGCCATCAGTCGTAGGCAACTTCTCAAAAGTCTTCACAAAGCCATCAAGGCTCTCCTTTCGTCCATCGTGGACATGTTGCTTAAAGAAAGAAATTAAAAAAAACCCCCAAACAGACAATTGTTGACGGTAGGAACAAGAATCCAAAAAGTCCATTGCAACAGAACCTCCCACTTAAACAAAAAGATGATTTTTTTTTAAAATAATTTCTAAAGGTTAATGAGGAATAAGTTTTGCCTACCAGTAGGTCTGAGAAGTTCACCACCATAGCAAACAGCCCCTCGATTCCAAAGCCAGCTCAGGGCTACTGGCATCATATTGAGAGCTACGTAGGAGCAAGATATCACACATCTAGGGACAAGTAGCTTTTGACTTTTAATTCGGAGTAGCATTACTCAGAAAGGGTCACACTGAGGTTGTACACTGATCTAGCTCCAGCCGCTCGTTCCTGGTTTAGCTTGAGGCCAAGACATGCCCAGATGCAGGATTCTAATGCCAGACATCCCTGTTTGAGCATTAGCATCAGGTGTACCATAGCCCACAGACGGCATGAGAAACTGGTGTAATGAAGCACCAGAAAAAGTCAACGTGTGCTAACAAATAAAAGCCACTGTATTCCAAAACCAGACAGTTCGCAAACAGGAGCTACTGCCTACCAGCACTTGAGGCAATAAATAGAGAGTATTTTCAACCACTCTTCATTATCCCCAGCTAAAGCTCTACGGTCAACAAGATCCAGCACAAAGAGCTCTCCGAGCTAACAGGAAAACTCAAGGAGAGATTTCATGAGTGGCTTAAGCAAATGCAAGACTAAGCCGCCGTTGTAACAGGCACTCCCACTCTCCTCCGCAGGTCCCACCCTACCTGGTCAGCCTGAAAGCCTTCTTTGCAGGGGGAGTTTTAAACTGATCCAGTTACCTGCACCACCATGCCAGCGGGGAAGCAGGACACATAATCGAAGGCAAGGTAAAGGTTGCAACTGCCCTTTTGCCCACTAACACGGTTTTAGGTCAAATTAAACTGCTGCACCACACCCAGAGGTGAAGGTGTCTCTTCCTTAATCGCCAGTGGGTTTTTTGTTTTAAGTTTTGTCTACCCCTAAATTTCATTGTATTTGCACACAATCACAGCAGCCTGTGCACAGCCTCCTTCATTGTGGTTCTCACAGATTTCACCCTACAAGGAAAAAAAAAACTGTTTGTTTGTCTCAGGATAGAAAGCCTGGAGAGGAACCAAGGCACTTGTAAAGCTGAAACCTGTAGGCAGAAGGATAACCAAAGCAAGCATTTGCATATTTTCCTGAACAGGTTATTACTGCAGGTGCAGCCACAGTACTGAGATCTGCATCGTTTGAAGTTAATGAGACAGCTGAGCCAACACTGAGCCCAATCTCCCCCTGCATCCAAAGCCAGCACTGTTCAAAGGCCACATTTTTCATCGCTTCCCAGGAGCAAGAGGCCACACTTGTCCATTCCGTGTCTATGCCCACGAATCTGACTGTTTTGCTCAAGAAATGGGTAGAGCAGATTACCAGGCCAACAGATAGTAAATGTTATTCTCCCTTGCAGCTTGATCCCTTCCTCCCCTCTGTAATACAATGTAACTGGGAAGCGAAGGAAAGAAAAAAATAAATTAGTGTTTTTCTGCACTAGTTGATGTTCTGCAACTGTTCTAAGGGGAAGGCAGAAAAGTTGCTTCTATTTTTCAGACCAGAGAAAGAAGCAGACTCAGTTATCACAAAGAACAGCAGCTCCAGACCCCTTCGCTCCTAGGGAGCCATAGGCAGGAGCACAGCTCCATCCTGCCATCTGCTGCCACGCTGGCTAACTGCAGCATAATCCAGACAGGCACATCTCAAATGTATTTGGAAGGAAAAGACAGACATGCTTTTCTAACCAGCTACAGATCTAGTTTCTTAGAATATTTTCTTATTACAAATATTTCTTGTCTTCAATAGTCTCCTTCAAAGCTAAAAGATACTGTGTTCCCCAGTAGCCCAAACATCCCAATATCTTATTGCATACTCTCATCCTGAGCAGGCTGCGGACTCCAACCTTAAAGCTATCAAAGGATGCTGCAAAACTCGCTCATTTGGATGAAAAAAAAAACCTAAAAAACAAGAAAGCCAGAGCATAGAGATCCGTAGCAGCACAACAACTAGGAGGCAGATGCGAAAGGATGCCTGAGCCCTGGAGCACTGGCGGCATGCTTCACTGAGTATGAAGCTATTAGAGAGATTGTATGTTTCTTAAAAGGCCGTGAGGTTTTATGGTCTACAACAGCCACGTAAAAACATGCGGAGAAGTCACATTTTTATAGGCTCATCAATTCCCCCTGACTTCCCTGCTGAATGTTTTTTTGGAACACTTAATTAAAAAGAGATCCTAATTTCACATGAAAAAGAAATAGGAGAAGTAGCAGCCTGCTTGATCCCATCCATGCTTCAGATCGTGCAGGGCAAGCTTTTAGGGTGTGCATACAGACAATTCTTCCTATTTTAACAAGCCTTGAATTTTGCCCCAGAATTCCCTTCCTAGCTCTAGCTTTTGGCCAGAACAAGAAGGACACACACCCTTCTAGAGCCTACAGTCAGCCTTGCTGACCCCGTATTGCCTGAGGTCTTTCAAACAGTGGGAGAAGAAGATGCCTCGTAAGACATGTGCTCTGGGAGTCCCTTCCACTGGACGTGACTCTTTCAGATCCCCTCTCACTTGGTTCTGCATCATGCTCCTCTCCCCTGCACGGCAGCTGCCAAATATAAAAATGCGGCTGAAAAAAGTTACAAGGAGAATCCCCAGAGACCTGAGGGAGCAGCAAAAGACAGATTGCTCCCTTCAGTCAATGGTTGGAGAGGACCAGTAATGCCAGGCTAGGAAGCCAACTCTCCTGTGGCCTAAAGAAAAAAAAAAAAAGGCAGCTGTGCAAAGGTATCCCAGCTCTATCAAAGAGCCAAAACTCCATTCCTGAGTAGGTTTTTCATTCTGATTTCTAGTGCTGGGATCCTTTTCCCCCGTCCCTCCTGAAGAGGAATAATATTTATGAATTACAACAGGCTCCTTGGGAAGGTTCCTCCCCTTAATACAATAAAGGGCATGCAGCACACGGAAAACTAAGAAAAGATTTGGCCTATAGCAGAAAGTTACCTTAGCACACGCATCTGGGAAAGGAAAAAATGGGGAAAAGGTTTTGTCGCACTGTTGTCAAGGCCTCATGATTGCTCCTTAAAAGGAAATTCCTTATTTATCGCTTCCTCAATGCTTCCCTACAGAAGTCTGTATCTGAGCTTTTGCTGGGAAGCTTAATCCACTGGCATTTGCTTAGAACAAATGAAACCACCTCACTCCAGACAGCCGAGTCTCCTCGTTCCTGCCAAACATTGCATTTTCCTACTTTTGCATAGCAAAAGATATTTAAGAAGTACTTGTTTTCCCCCCCTTAAGGGAAGCCACCATTCTTCTAAAGGCTTAAGCAACGATTACACAGCCATCACCGCTGAAAGCAAAGGACAAATGTCATTGAGAATAAAAAGCTCAGTAACTTACTTTAGCAACCTGGCAGCCTGGTGAACCCACAGCTCCTGAGCAGCAGCTGTAATGAGTTTCCCATCCACCTGGCACTGAAAAAGCAAGAGATAAGAGTCAAAAAGAGAAGAGTCCTGTTAACAAGAGACCTAAACTTTAGCTCTCACATGCAGAGATACCCTGGATGAGCACAGCAACGTGTCAAACAAAGGGGAAAATAAGTATGGATTCGCACACAGCAATCTAAAGAGTTTAAGTCTCTCATACTCAGCCAGACAAACTCCAGAAGCCACCTGGATGCTCTGATGGAAAACCACAGCAGAGCTCAAACTAGGTTAGAGTCTTGCTGCAAATGAATTCAACCAAGACCAGTAAACTCTCCTGAGCAGTCACAGATGTCTAGTTCTCCCAAGTCAGCCTCCTAAAAAGAGGCTTTTTTCAAAAGCCACAGGAAGGTTTGTTTTTACTTTTACTTTTTTTAAACAAAGGTGAACCAGCCCCAGTGTCAGGTTGTCAGGACCATACTACTGCTTCCCTGCAGCTCTTTGCAAGGCTATTTCAGCAGCAGCAGGGCCACCCAGTGACAAAACTAGGAACTGCCACCATCTGTGAGCATGACAAGCCCCAAGAGCCACAAAATGTTCCACAGCAACTCAAACCCTAGGTAGACTCTGTGTTCGGAGCTAGAGCAGAGCTAGCATGTGACAAAGCCCTCTTTGAAGAGATATACCTCTCTGCTTGCGTAGCCTTCCCCAGTGATGTACACACTCCTCTTTGCGAATGCAGTTTCCAGAGGCTGAGACCATGTACTCGGTGCCACAGCGACAACAAATCCTGCAGGAAGCTTTAAGAGAAGAGAGAAGCAAGAGTCAGGTCATTAGAAATCCTTTACCTGTTAAACTTGGCAAAAGCATGAGTAAATCCTTATCACTCAAGTCTTGAACACCAGTGAAACAACTTTTCTTCTTAAAAAGCATTCCAAATGTTGTTTCAAACTCCCATAAAGACACAGCAATCCCTCTGAAAACACAGTGCGGTAGCATTTGCCCCCCAAACACTTCTCAGAAACAAACATACAACTCCCTAGTGCTTTTGGTGTGCAGCATCAGCTCCAATACAGTTCACATCAACATTTGCTGCATTGTTTCTTCATCCACAGCAAATTACGTTGTACTCTAACACAGTTATTTTAAGAAACAGGATAAATAAGTCATTCTTTGGACATCAGAGCTAATGAAGCCTGGTTTCCAGGGGATCTGTGCCTTGTCACTTCCAAATGACATTTGAGTTCTTCCTGAGCACGGCTTTTCTGTACGGATTCTCCAGCACCTAAAACCAGGAATGCTTACAGCACAGCCTGGCCCACTGAGGGCGAAGCCACGGACTTCTCGCTCCTGTCATCTGTGCTTGTATTGCTCACAATTCAGAAAAGGGAGATGCAAAAAAAACCAGTAAATGAGTCGACTGTCACACTTCTGATGTCCATGTAATTCCCTGAGTTCCAGTGTGAGCATTTAAGCTACTAGCACACTCCCAGCTCTGCATAACACCAGTCTAGACCATTTTTGTCCACTGACCACGGTCGCAACATTAACAGACTAGCAATAGCTTTAGTTAAATAAGAACAAATTCAAAGATCCTGCAACATCTGCAGGAAACTACAGAAACAGAACAAAGAACATAATCTCAGAATCGTATGAGCTGGCTGGTTAACTGGAGAAAATGGCTCTAACAAATACACTACTTGACAGCGTTAATGCAAGAGAGCTTTCGTACAGGTTGCTTCAGCAACCACAGGACAAATGTAGACACAAGGTGTTAACATGGATGAGCACTTAACACACTTCAGCAAGGTCTCTCCAAAGAGATGCTCAGAGGAGTGCAGCAAGGCACCTCAAAATGTCTCCTAAGTATGTGTTTTATCCCTGCTGCACCACAGCCTGCTCTAATCAGTGTTTGAGAAGCATAAATCCTGCTACAGGAGTTCAGAGGATTCAGAAAGAGGACCTCACCCTGTCCTGAGGAAACCTGGGGGATCATTTCGTCCAGTTGCAAAAAGTGCTTTTAGGAACTACTTGGCCCAGCACTGTCAAGAGATCAAGCAGACAACTGCAATCCCAACCAGCCTGGCCCAGTTGTATCACACCGTAACAGCAGTCCATATGCACAGAGACACAAAAAAAATCCTTCCCCTGGAAGAGGGGAGTGCCATCAGATACTAAACAGGAGCCTCTCTCCAACCAATTCCTTTGCAAGAGCAGCAGGCAGCCTCCAGGTTAGCACAATGAAGTTGAGAGTCAAAACCTGCACTGAGCAAGCAAGCATAGAACACGTGTCCTCGCAGGGGGTGGCCAAAGGCAGCTTGTCCAGGGAGGAAACCCGACCAATTCATATTTGTTAGCAGCAATTAGAAACCTCACTCATCCTCACAGCCCCACATGCCACAACCTATAAACCTTGTGTCAAAAATAACATGCAAGCTTGTGACATGCAAGCTGAAGAAACTTGTCCTCTAGAAACACAGCAGACTTCAGCAGGCACACTCCTCTCCTCTGCGACCGGCTGGCCTGCACAGACAAAGGTCACAGCCAAGGAGACCCATCACACCAGGAGCAAACAGCTCCACACTGAGATCGAGAACATCTTTATGCAAAAAGACCAGTTGCAAGCAGGACAGGCGTCTCCAGTTGTAACGTATCTAGCAAACCTTGCAGAATGAAAGAGCCAGCAGAGCTTACAGTCAATTGTTTTCTTCTCCTCTGCGGTGAAGAGGACAGCACGGCCGGGCTTCTCTGGGTGAGGCATTGGGTAACCGTTTTCCTTTAGCTGCTCCTCAGTCATGAGATACTCCTTTAGTCGCCGGTACAAGGCAGCACCTGCACACAAAGACAACGCTGAAGTCAGATCACTTAAGTTTGGGCCGTTTCTCTTATCTGTTTTTGCTTTATCAAGCCTCCCAGCAGGGACTTCCAGTATTTTGAACTCGCTTCCATTGCCTTTGTTCAGGATTGACAGGGAAATAGATGCCGGGACAGTGTTTTTTAAAATCTGGTCCTTGGTGCACAAGCTGATTTTTAACCTCTTTAACAACCAGCATTAAGTCTGGGAAACAGGTGAAACAGAATTCCTCCAAAGGGCCCATCTTCAGGCCTTTTGTTATCAATGTGAGACTTCCCCATTTTCATGTTTTAAATGCTTTAAGTGATAATTTGTAACACAGCCCAAAGAATACCCCTCAAAAGCCACCCACCAGGCTAGCTAAAAAATTCATTATCAGAAGCTTTCTTCCTGCTGTTGATTTCAGGCTGCTCGTTTCATTTCACAGAATAATTATAAACTTCTTGCACTCTGCTCAATATCTCTCCTTTTGCTGCTACGTTAAACCCTTCCAATATTGCTGTGTACCCTTTGATGTTGCTTAGCTGAGCTATACCAGCCCTTTTAAGCTTTCTCCATGTCAATTCCTTCTGCTCCGTGGTCTCCTTGTCTCTTCTCTGATCTCCTCAACAACTTACCTACATCTCTTGGCAACCAAAATACCCATAACTGATTTGAGCCAACACAAATAACGCTCATGGCACAATCCTTTGGCTATGATATGACCTTACTATGACATTCCTAAACATGAAACCGAGCCCTGCAGAGCAGATGGAGATATTTGTAAGTCTGCCTTTTAATCTGACAGGCACATTGTAAAGTACTGCTTCAGGGCAAGAAAGTTAAAGTAAAATCCAGACAGAAATAAAAGCCCAAAAGTCAGTAATACCCAAAACACAAGAGGCAGCTCTGAACAGTTACTGATGCTACATCAAAGCCACACAGACACATCATTGAACTTGCAGCCCAAAGTGGAGAAGTAAGGAAGGTGCTGATCGGAGAGACGTACCATTCACCGAGCGAGTCTGCAGCACTGTCTGCAGTCAGGTAACAACTCATAGCACTGGCCCGCAGATAAGTCACAGCACTTCATGCATCAGCAAGATCCTGCTCTCCCCAGTCACAGTTATACCTCCAGCTATAATTTACAGGTCACAGCCTCGCAGGAGCAGGGTCTTACCTGTTAAATCCTCTGCTCTCAAGCTCCCTGACCGGTTTAGAGTAAAGCTCGTCTTTGCAGCAAGCTTCCCTCCCAGCACAGCTTCATGGGACACCACCTTCTTGTTACTTGTCTCTGCAGCAAGAAGACAGAAAAAGCAAGACAGGACAGACATGAAGTACCCAGCTGAGTAAAAGTGACTTCAGTCCTAGAGACTGGGCCAAAACACATCGGCAAAAGGAGGACTGCATTTATCCTCTTGAATTCTTGCTCTGCTCCAGAAATTGGCACGTGTAAGTTGGTGGCCTAGCACTTTCATCGCGGCACTATGGGGAGCTTTCTGTTTGCACTGTCAGCCCATAGGAACTTTTTTAAGAGCAGCAAGGACATTTTTACATTACCCCTGAAAACTCTGGTAGCTCTACCTGCCTACTCTGCACAGCAAGCCCTCCTTCTGACCAAAAGCAAGACAGGACCAAGCACAGAAGTAACTCGACCCAGTCACGTGCTGCATGGCGGGATCACCCACCCACAGCGAGCAGCTTGGTTGTTAGGTCCCTGCAGACCGGACTCCCACATCGAATCTTTCAGCTTCCTTTAGAAAGGAGCTTCAGAGCTCTAGAATATGCTCAGTACATCAGATAATGGCAGATAGGTGCTTTTTACTAATCATTAACTGGCAGCCCTCTCCGAAAGGCCAGCCTCCCAAGTTCAGCCGCTCTGACTAATGGCCATGAAGGTAATGAAGACAGAGGGGAGAAAAGGGAAGAGACCAGGAAAAAAAAAAATTCACAAGAACAGCACAAATTGATTGTTTAATGTACCCTCTCGAGAGCCAATAATGAAATGTCTTAACCCTCTTCGTTTCTCTCTTGAAGCTTAATGTGTGTAACAGATTTCTGCGGTGATGGACGAGTCTATCACTTTGAAGGCATCATGTGAAAGTTACTCCATTAGCGGGGCTTTTCATTTTAAAGAACTTGTGCTAAAAAAAAAAAAATCCATGTGGCATTATCTCCATTTAGGTTCAGACAGCCAACAAAGCATTGCAGGACTTGCCTCTTGAAGGCCCATTAAAGCTTGCCAGACTATAAAAAGCTAACTGGAGTTGTTTGCCTTTCAGCATAATGCTTCTGAGAAATGGGTCTGTCTTTTCAACAAGTTCCTCTCCGTGGCTTCTAATCCAAGCAGGGCTCCGATTATTAAACCACAAACGTGGTACGTACTGTTCGTACTGGACGGGGAATTGGGCACTAGGCTTCGGAGCTTCTTTAAGGTGTTCACTGCCACATTCAGGTAGATGTTGCGACTGGTGCTACGTTCATAAGCCACCTTCTCTTCTGCCAGAGCCTGCAAATAATGCAATTCATTACTACATATTCTCTTTCCACTACTGCTTTTGGAGAAAAGAAACGGTTGGCTCTTAAAATACAGAATCCAAGTATGATAGCAAAAAGAACTGCCTTTCAAGGAATCGAGTAATAAAGTGGAACATGGCACAAACATGTTTTGGTTCTGGGGCCTGCTTGGGAGAGTAAGAGAAAAAAAATAAATTGTATTTTTTAAAAAAGTGCTGGGAGAAGCATTTTCATGTGAAACCTTCCTTGACAGATTAACAAAGCAGCTCTGGAACTGCCTGGGAAAGGCTGTTTTCCCCACTCCGGTGGCAGTGCAAGATCTTAACTGGCAAGAAAAGAAAGTTTGGCAAACGGTCACTCCTTGGATGCAACAGGAACATTCCCCCTAGGGCGCTGTGAAGGTAAAATCCCACAAAACAAATCCTCGTGGCGTCTGTTTTGGTTACAAAATGCACCACACAATGTCCCATGCTCACCCAACTAACATTAATGGCCAAAGCTTTCCAATAAAATGCATTACTTTCTCAACTCTGCTTTTGGAAATCCTACTATACTATTCCCTACTGCTAGGAGGCTCCTTAAAACCCTCACAGTTCGTAAACAGCAACTTTTACCAATTATATCTAATCTCACTTACCTCTGCCAAACACTTAGATTCCAGGAGGTGGTTGCTGCTGTACACAGCAAAAGGCCCCACATTGGAATTACACTTTCTGTTGTCCAGTCTGGAATTATTTAATGCCAGTCTCCTCTACAGACTTGCACGTGGATATGAGAGGGGTTTTTTTTTTTTGAGTTTGCTGCAATTTTAGGTCTCAGTCATGTTATTCTCTACTGCAGATTTTATTCATAAGAAGTAAACATCAGTACAGACCTTGTCAAACGCTTCCTGGGAGGAGGAGCAGAACTTCAGGCACTCATCAATGAAGAGATTGAGATATCTTTGACGAATGTTTGTTGGGACTTTAGCACCAAACTCTGTGGGAATAACAGGCCTCTGTAAGCTGGTGCTCTAGAGATGAGACAGAGAGAGAGAAAGAGGCTATTCAGGGTTTAACTATGTTGCTTTGAGACTCTCCATTTCCTGCTATGTTATTAATAGCGACATGACTTCCTTTCTAAAAATCTGCCCAAAGCTAAACATAACATGCATCATTTTTGGTACTAAACCCACCACTTGAAGCATTTATGCCACCTTCAGTATTTAAACTACTTCAAAAGACAACCATGTTTCATTATGGAACTCATCTAGCAGCCAAGGACTCCCAGTGGCATTAGTCACAACGCATTTATACATGCAAGCATTCCAGACCACGAAAATGATGACATTTACATTAAGAGGTTCAAGATTAGGATGGTACCATCACGCTTTAAATTGGAGACATGAACACATGACACCAGCTGCGTGCACGACAGACATGGTTTTCTTTTCAGTACTCTGGCTGTGAAGAGAGAAAGGGAGGCCCACTCCCGCCAGGCTGGCAACCAGCTAAATCCCACTTTCCGTGGGATTCCTGTAACTTTACTGCATTGGGGTTTTTCTTTCTTTTGTATCCTGATGCTGCTGAATGGATTTTCCCCCTTAAATGCAACGACATATTCTTCAAGCATAAAACCCGCACGTTGGACCTACCACTGCAGTTTTCCATTTAACACCAGTTTATCCACCAAATCACGTAATTTGCCTCTTTTTTTGAGAAGAAACTGTATGTTCACCCCTAAAGCACCTAATCTTTTTGTCAGTCTTTCTCCATCCCACCCAAGAGATATCTATAAACCAAATCACCTACTGCAATCTGTAATAAAAACAGCTCTACGGAAGACAGAAGCGTGTTCAAAAGGGAGCAACTAGTCCTATCTCAACGGGAAGAGTGCTCGTTTTACTCGTGAGACTTCTACTTTGATGCCTTGTTCAAGGGGATTTGTTCCTTTTCATTACATATGTATTTTTTTCTCATTGTCTACTATGATGCCCCTAAGCACCTCTGTAACACTGGTAAATATTTTATCCTTTCAGCTGCTTCTTTTATTTTTAATCATCTTCAAGTTATACATTACTATGGTGGCTTTTTGGGTGGGGAAGGAAGAAAACGACTTTTCACTCCTACAGAAATAATAAGAGTGCGTTAAGACATATCTTAACACAAGATATCATCAATAAAGATATCTTTAATCAACTCCTGGCACTAACCACATTCCTTGCCAGCCGCTCCAGCAAACAACTTCCTATGCCATCCACATGCTGCTACATGAGCAACTCTATTCTGAATTGTCTTAACGTGTAACATGTTTTCCAGCGCTCGTGGGGAAAGAAGGGATTCTTCACTGAGGAACTAATAGCAAAAGTACCCAAAGGCTGGGCAGGTATCCCAGAAAAGACAAAAATATTTTTTTTTTCCCCCAAATATTAACAGCAACATGAAGTTTAAATGGTAACATTTGAACTATATAGGTCACTGTGGGACTTTATTCATAACCACCTTCCTCAGTACAGCCAACAAAGCCCGGGAAGGCCGTGAATCCAGCGATACCTTTTGAACAGGACAGGCTCCAAGTCCCTGACACAAACAGCTGCACACCTACCCAGACAGCTCAAGAGAAGACTCAAACCCAAGACGAGTGATCAATATTAAAAGAGATCAGAGCAGCACTTAAGTATTTCTATCTTTTTAAGCTCCTACCCCTCAAGTGTTTAATTTTTTATACAATGCTATCGAGGAAAACCACAGGAAGAAACAAACCCATTTAATCAACCTAATCAAAACATTGCTCTTCAGAGAGTGCTAAGTTTGTAGCAGCATAGTTAAACATACCACCCTCAATGGGGAATGACCAGAAAGATTTCAAATTTCTCTTACCTGTAAGGAGGGAACATGTGCTATCCTTTTCGGCACGATGGTGCTGGTGGTCTTTGAAGCCATCCCAGCTAAGGTGCAAGCCTTCAGAGAAAGGGTGGGTGCTTCGGAGTCATTGGAAGGTGTAACACTCCTGCCAGCAACACTCGTCTTGCTACTCACAAGGCCTGCAAGAAACAGAAAACATATTTAGGCAGAAATCCTGCCACTGGGCTTAAAGTTGCCAGAATGAACTTACTGTAAAAGGCCCATGCTGCAAGCTGTGATTTTTTCGAATGGAAGCCTCCTAAGGGATACAAATTGGGTAATTTTACCACCTTCCAGGCAAGGATGAAGGAACCTTCTGCCAGGAAACATGCCTCATTTCTGTTTGCTTTGGGGTAACTGAGTCAGCAGAGCTTAACGAGGTAACCCTGTCAGCTACCATGCACTAAGTGCCCATCACGTCAGCTCTGAGTCCTTCCAACTACAAAGGGATACCAACCAGCATTAATTGGTACTTCCCCCTGTTCGTGCCACCTCTGAAGGCTTGAATGGAAGAACAAAAGAGGAGCAAACACACTCCAAGGAAGAAACAGAAAAAGAACAGGCTGAAGGGAGGGAGGCTGGGTGAGACAGGTGGGGAAATGGGGCTGTACTTCTAATCTGTTGCTTTTCTGAACAGGATGGAATTTCTCAGGGGAAAGACATTCCACTTCTCACTATCAGCAAAGATTCAAGTCATGGCCAATGCTACATATCTCCTGATAGTTTCACATCTGCTCAGGAGAAATTTAAACAGAAGGCAGTGTCTTTTAACAGGGGGGAGGACAGGATAGCAATCCCAAATAACGCTGCTGGCTTACTTTGTTTGGCTGCTGCAGAAAGGGCTACATTTGGCACGTGAGCAATCCTCTTCTTTTCTCCTGGCAAAGAAAGAGAGGCCTTTTGAACGGCCACAGCCAGCTGTGCCGCCTGCTGCTGAGCCAGCTGGATCCTCTGGTAACAGACCTCCTGAGCGGTGGGGGGACGGTACGGCCGGATTACGGGCTTGCTCGGGACCTCTGCCTGCACGGACAAAAAGGTTTTAGAGTCACCATGCTCTCCTGCTTAATCCCCACCCTCTGGCTTCAATTCACCCAAGAAAGGTCTCTGTTCCTCAACCCCTCTCTGTTAGCAAATACAGGTTTTTGAGAGGAGAAGATTCCAACTGTCTTCCAGAACAAAATATTTAGTGTCACCCATGAAAAAACATGACATTAATGATTCACTCTCTGTAAGGCCTCCCAGCACTCTAGCACGTTCCTAAATTAGTAGGTGGTACGTGAACTGCTTGTTTAATGGCATAATGCTCCCCATCCCCGTGCCTAACCCACTTTTGGACTCTGTCAATACTCTCAGCTCCAGTCTTGCACCAGAAAATGAATCTAGCCCCGTACTGCCTACTGTGTGCTGCTTTAGTTTATGCTGCAATGAAAAAAAGTGACCAACTATTCTCCAGTCCCCCTTGCTACACGATGCGGAGTTTCACAGCTCTCTGTCTCCCCGTCTCTCCCATGCTGAAGAACCAGTGCCATCTACCCTTGCATTACAGCAGCTCCCCACCTCTCAGCAGCCTTGTTTCAGGTCTCTAGTTCCTGTACTTACTTAAAAGTCTCACATATATGTATTTATGGGATTAGAGCATTACATAAACTGAGCTCTGAATTTTAAACAGGCTCTGCCCCTGCCTACTTCTGGAGGCATTTCACTGCTTCAGCCGTTACTGGCACAAACAAGTCATACATGCATTTTCTTTGAAGTTCAAATTTAGATTGCAGGAAAGGTGCCAGAAATTATGTCAGCAAAGAGAGAAGTTTTCTAGCAGCAGAAGTACAAGAGAAGCAGCAGTAGTACAACTTCTCCACACTACTGAATAACCTTTGAAATCTGAGAAACAGGCCTTCCTTCCTGAAATTTTTTCAGAGAAGAGTGCACTCACACAGCCCATGTGTAACATGGCATTTCTGAGACCACAAATTAGGGGCAAGCTGGCACCTCCTGCATTCCTGGTCTCTGATGCTGACACCAGCTTCTGGATACCAAACTGAGTGCAGTCAGCTATTAAACGATAATTACAGACTTCCGAGCAGAACAGGTCACTCATTTGCTGCCTCACCTTCAATTCCTTTGGCCCACCATTTCCCCCAACAACTATACTAGAACTCAGCTCCTTCCCATTCTGCTTGCTCAGTCCTTGAGCTATAAATCACAAGCAAGACTGAGCAAACATTCTACTTGGAGGCCCGTGCTTTGCCTTGTCCCTCCACGCTGCGCATAAAAGCGGCAGTTCGGGTCTTGCGGCACCTCCTGAACAGACTTGGCGGCAGCAGCGGTGCTGAGCGGAGATACTCCAGGGAACACGCGTCCCGGTGCATGCGCACGGCAGCTGCTGCTGAGCACACCAGATCGGCTCTGTTTGCCCATGCAATGGCTGTGCCGGGGCTCACATCTTTGGAAAGCATTTTGGGATCAGCTGTCACATTAAGAAAACGTATTTAAAGATTTGTACATGTCTAAAAGGCACCTATTTACAATAAATATTTGAGGTAATGAATTTCCAACCCATTTGCTTCAGTCTCTTATCTCTTCACTTTGGAGGAAAGGGCCCTCATCAAAACACATGAACTGGCTGAAGATACGTAGTTAAATAAAACACATTGTATCGACCTCAGGGCTTCAAATTATTAAAAGCAAAGAAACCTTTTATAGGCAGAGAGGAAAGGAAGAACAATTCATTTGGACTACCCAGCTCAAATCAGTGCGTAAGTCTCCACTCTTACCCTGCTGGAACATAAAACTGACTAATCTGTGCTCAGCACCTGGAGGGAAACACATTAAACCCTCAGAGAAAACATGAATTAAAATCCCAGTGAGAAAGAAATTTTAAAAAAATCAGAATGTCTTCCTTGCCTTTTTTTTTCTTCTGTATTTAAAGTATTTTCAGAATTGTGAAAGAAGAGTATCAAACAAGATACTGTTGATATCTTGGCTGATTCAGAACAGATATAAGGTAATAGTTTTAAACATCTGACAAAATTCCTACAGCTATGTTTTAAGGTCCACAAGACAAAGCAAAGTACTATCAGACACAGACTGACTTTGTGTTCAGCTAATTTTTATCTAAGTAATTGAATTACTATAGAAAAATTAACATCTCCATCTATCCCAAAGAGTTACAAGGTGCAGAATCGGTTTACTCTTTCACAGCTCACCCTTGGTTTTATGGAAGTTTATTAGAGTTTTGCTGCCATTTTGTAACAGATGCCTCACTATGTTTTTCAGAAATCAGAAAGAGGAGGAAAGAAATCTGACATAGACGGATTGCAGCGCAAACAACTCGTACGCTACTGCCTGAGCCTGGGACTGCACCATTTTCCAGGTTGTAACAGGACAGAAAATCCTCATTTTAAAGACTCTGAACTTTTGCTTCTAAAAGCTGCACTTACATTTCCTTGTTTGACAAGATGAGAGATCCTTCTTTTTTGGCCAGGAAACAAGGTAGTTAAATTATCTTCTGTCTTTTCTTCATTTCCTTCCTCCTTGGACAGCTGGAAAACAAAAGAACAAGCTTCCAAATTTGAATAGACTTGAAGATCCCTCTCAATGAAAAGCTCGGAAAAGTCTCCTTTTGGGTTAACAGAAAGCCCGTGCAGGTGGCAGGGGAGAACAACACGCGGCCAGGTGCTGGACTACTAAAACAAACCTTGTTTTGAACCCATTCACCAGTGAAGCCAACAAACAGCAGCGTTACAGTTCCTGGCCAAGCAGTCATTCCATGAGTTACGTGCTCAGCAGCATCAGCATGATTCAGGACAGCCCCTACCCACCACAAGAGACTTGAACACCCTTCTCCTGCCACCTGCTTACACACCTGATCTTTCACAGCTTTCTTAAAATCCAGGGGGTTTGAGGTATTTTTTTTGGTAACAACTTGGGAGCTGACTCATTTCTGCCCCTGTCCTGAAAACCTGCTTGACATCCAACCACCGTGCCCTGACTCCATGTGTAGGGAAATGTTTCTCTGCAGTTTTATCCACAGCCGTATCTGTGGTGACAAATCCCCAGGTGACACATTTGTACAGCCAGAAAACCAGGAGCAAGTGACAGCACCTCTCCAGCTAAAGCTACTTCCGAGCTAACATCTCAGACTTGCTCCTGAGGGGCAGGAAATCCACTTTAAAATCTTCTTTGAATTTGACTTGGCTGTTCATTTATACAAAACACACTTCACAGGTTCATTTTTCAAAACTCTAGCTGCTCTCCAGTCAATCTTGCTTTCAGTTTTCCAACACGGCCCCTGGCAAAGCTCTGAGCTGAGACAAGCCTGACAATCTCTTAGAAATTCAGCAACAGAACCGAAGGCTGGATTTGGGGATGAGCTCAGACTCCGCTTGGGCTGAGCTGGTGTTCATCGCCACATGGGCATTCTGGATGAGCACTTCACGCTGAATCACTTCACTCTCTAGGAACTCAACAAGTCTGTTAATTCAGTTACATCCCTAATAAACATTCTCACAAAGCGATCCTTCCCGGTGGAAAAGTACCGCACTGCCCACACGTACCTTCCCTCCGGACTAGCACATTACTGAGACCAAACAACACAGGCTCCATCTACAAAATTATTCCAGAAACAAAAAAATTCCCCATGAGCAATCCCACCCACCAGGAACACAGCAGGGAAGCGGGTACCTACTTACAAACACCAGTCTCTCAAAGAAGGACCCCTCTGCTGCAATGCTTGGTCCTCGCTTTCCAAAACAAGGTAAATTAAATTTCAGTGCAGGGATATAAGGTAAAGCACATGCAAAGGAAACACACGTGGCTGCTGGCATCTGACATTGCCACTCCATGCCAGAATTAACTGTTTGCTGTCAGTGGCAGCCCCTGCTTCAGCACTTTCTGAATTCAGCCCATTTTGAATCATCCCGTATTTGGAAAGCTCTAAATGGATTAGTATTTCCCACTATAGATTGCGTGCCCTTATACTATTGTCACTTAAACCAGGCAATTTGAAGAAACAAAGCCAAAAGTAAAGCACTCATTCCTGGCTGGGAATTACACTAAACACTGAAGAACGAACAGCTGAATTTTAAACAAGCAAAATCAAGTAATGCTTAATAGTCCACAAGAAAATCATTACACTCAACTGCTTTATATAGTTTCTTCTACCAAGGCATTTCATATGAGCGTAAAAAAGGTCTTTACTTGTCAACAATACAGACTTCTCTCCGAACAGATCAGGGACATTATCGCAACAGAGAGTTCAGCAAAAAGCTTTAATAGTCCAGCCATTCTTTTCAAAAGATCAGCTCTCCTCCCCACACTGCAGATCCCGGCTCATTTTGTCCTCCACATACAGAGGGTCATGAATGGAAGAATTTTGTTCACGGCCACTTCACCCACCCAACTAACAAAAGCCTGAAAGCCAACACCAATTTCTGATGCCATTTTTAGAGTAAAAGTCAGCAATCAATCATACCAGGAAAAATTGCCTTTCCTGCTGCACTCACCCAGCCCTTCCTTCAGATCAATAATCCCAAAAGAAGTCTGCTGCTTTTGAAGGGGTCTAAACTGGAACCTACTGGAAGTCCGGTACCTCCATTATCTTTTGGATCCAGGACAGCTGCAGCTGAAGCCACTCAGTAATTCCTCAGATGAACACACTCATCCTTTGGTACCACCCTGTCCCCCAGCACACAGAGGGCACCTGATTTTGTCACCTTGCCGCATTAAGCCTCCCAGATAACACAGCTCTGCTCTCAGATGTGCCAGATGGATAACACTAGGTACAAATTTGGGCTGTTTTCTCAACATTGCCAAATTTGTCACCTTTTTCTTTTATTTAAAGCTCTTTCCAATCCAATTCCCTGAATACCTGCTCTGTATGCAAACAAAATCATCCCAAGCTGAAAACCTGGGTGTGCTGGGCTGGACTGCAGGTCAGACAGTCCTGCCATGCAACAGGCAGCTGCTCCAGGGATCGAGAGTTTGCTCTTGCTGCCCAGTCGAACTCATATGTCCGAAGATGAAGGATGAGTTTTGTCTGCTCCTACTTTCCGGGCCCAGAGGCTGTCAGAGGATCACTGCCAGCAGCTGCTTTCTAGCCTTTTACACCTGCTCTGTTCTGGTTTAATCTTCAAAAACAAGGGTCTTCCATCCTCTGGGGACCGCCTCACAGTCACTGGCAGAAGCCTTTTTATGTCAATGCTGTCTCTTTACCCCCTTATTCTGAAGCCCCTTGTACCTTTTGAAGATGTTTTCCCCTCCATTTCTTATTTGCACCACTACAAGGTATCCAGAGATCCTCATAGAATATCTGCAGTATGCATTTAAAATGGGAAACAGTAATTTGGGGAGTCTCCAAAGCATCCAGTGCCACCTACATTGACTTACTTGCACCAACACATTGTCCTAGTTCTACCTGCCACTACGTTCCTTAAACTACACTGCGAGAAGGCAGCATTGCCCAGATTAGCAAATTTGGATTAGCTTTGAAACACCCACAAGATGCTCTCTGAAGCCTTTTCTCCAGCCGTCCAGGTCACCATGGTTCTTAGGCCAGATGGAGATGGAAGTAACTGATAACCCTGAAAGCTAAAGGCCTTCTGCACAAAAGGTAATTGAATCCTTACATTTCACAGCAGCTTTCAATTCAGCAGGTAAAATCAGGTGCAAACTCTTCAAAGCACTCGGTCAGGACAAGGATGAGATTCTTCCAACGTACAGAGTCTCCCTCCGTAGCCCTCTTCAGCTACTTGAAATAAGCAATACCACTAAACTAAACCAGAATCCTTTCACATTTAGATGTGAGAGAACCAACCAACCCGAACCAGCATTACCTGTTTCCCCAGCCTTCCCTTGTCTTCAGTTTTCACATCTGTGGATTCATTAAAAATCCTGAGACACTCTTCCATTGGATCTGACTCAAAGTCCAAGTCTTTCTCAAGGATGGAATAATCAATGTCATCAGAAGTTGAGGAGGATGACGATGACTTTGACAATTTGGAGCGCTTCACTTTCTTTGTCCCTTCATTTTCACTCTCAGAGTCTGAACCATGGTCATCACCATCAGAGCCTGAGCTCACGTCAAGTAACGTGGACGGCAGAGGCCGGCCTTTGTCATCATCATCCCCACTCTCGTCGCCAAACAGGTCAACATGACTCAAACTCCGCTGCTTCCGACCCTTCTTTGGATCTCCTTTTTCTGTAGAACTAGCCTTTTCTTTCTTTCGCTCCAGTGACGGAGTCTTGGTCCCTTTGTCTTTGTTTTTGCGACCAGAGGTTTCTTTACCAGTTTTCATGTCAGCTGCTTTCAGTTTGGAGTCTTTCTTGCTGCTCCCCAGCTTCTCGGTACTAGAGCCTTTGATGACACCCTCGCTCTTGCTTTTCCCTGAACAACTGCTGCTGGACTTGGATTTTTCTTTCTTAAGCCCATCTACTTTTTCTGACTTTTGTTTTTCAGGTTTCTTTAAATTTCCATCAGTTTTTACTTTGACACTTTTATCTTTACAGTTTTTCTCTTCATTCTTGGTTTTTAACTTTTCATCTTTCTTGAGCACTTTGTCTTTTTCTGTATTTTTACTTTTCTCCTTCTTACCAACCTCACTGAGGCCGGGTGTTTTACTAACATCTGATTTCTTCCTTTTTGTTTTGTCTTTTGAGTCTTTGTTTTTGTTTTCAATTTCCTGGTCACTCTTACCAGAACACAATTTTGCTGCTTTTGCATTCTTGTCTGATAAGTTTTTGGCAAGACTTTTCTGTGAACTTGGAAAGTCCTCCATGCCATGTTGCGCTGCCGCTTCTTTGTCATCCTGGGAAGCAAAGTGATCTGGTTTGGTGCTCTGCTCTTTGTTGGATAACCCGTCATTTGATTCACTTTCAGAACCAGCTTTTGATTGTGAACTAACAGAAGTTGGCTTATATTCCACATCAGCCTCATCTTCAGAGGAAGAGAACCTGGCATACACTTCATAGTCATCGGGTACTTCACAGAGCTTCTTTCGCGATGGAGAATAAGATTCCTCATAACTAGACACTCTACCCCTTTTAGACCCCTTTGGCTCTTTTGTTGTGGCTTTGCTCAAAAGCCTGGCTGAGTAATTTGAAAGCGGGTCATATTCCAAGTCTGTAGAAGGCTTAGAGTCATCAATCACATATTTATTGTTAGTGACAGTGCTACTGTATTTTTTATTCTGTACTACAGCCTTGGGAACATATTCCAGTGAGCTACCTTTAGATCGTGAAGCATCCAAAGTGTATTTACTTGACCGGCTAGCAGCAGCGAGAGGAGTTGGATTGTAGTCCGAGTTATTATTAAAGTTGTAGCTACCTGGATTATATTCTAAGGAGGTAAATGAATCATTTTGTGTCCCAGCAGGTGACACGGGTGTATTTGAAATGAGTGAGGAGGCCTCTGAAGCACTGAACTCTTTTGTTGTTTCTAGTAGCTCCTCATACTTTTTCTGCTCTCTCTCAACTTCATTTTTCACTGCCTCAATAGCCTTGTTGACCAGCTCCAGCTCCAAAATACCGGGTGTCACATCGGTAACGTCAGCCAGAGCACCATCCTCCATCTCCAGCGAGGGCCTTGGAAGCTCTGGATTGTAGGGATCATAACCCCGATCTGTAAAATAGAAGGAAAAAAATAACTTACTGCTAGCAATTTAGTTAAAATTTTCTTCGGAGAAGAATTTTGAAAAGGTCTTTTAAGGTATGCTCTCATCAAAACCCAATACTGAAAGACACGACCAAAAGCCATGCTCGCCATCACAGAACAGAAGTGAAAGCTACGAGTGATATTCTCTAGCCAGTGACAGGAGTGTGGCTCAACTAGATTTTACAAACTACTCACAAGCCTTAAGGACTAAAGATCTATTAACAAAGTGCTTTTTATTACTCATGGAAAAGCTCCATAAATTCAGTATTCTTCAGGGCACTAAAGAATAATCACTGTATTAGGACCAAGAGAAGCTGAGTATGTGCAGAATTATCTGCTTAATTCAATGAAGTGCACGAAGGAGGAAAGAGGATTCCCATACAAAACCTGTGGATCAGGTTCTTGTTTATCAATGCCAATGCCCAAAGCCTACTGAAAGCCTCCGATATTCCTCAAAGCTCAGTATTTTTTTATGGCAGCTGCAGGAAAACCAGTCTTATTTGGACTGACAAACTGAGTGCTGCTAACTACAGGTCTAAAAGCAACAGAACCCAACCACAAAGAACCACCACCAAGGCAGGAACATCAAACACCCAGCACTCCAATCTCACATGTCTCTCTTCAGACAAGTCCCTTTGGTGGCCTCTGTTACACAGGTATTTCTAGGACTATGAACAGAAGATATGCTTTGATTGCGCTGCATGGCTCTTCCCACCACAGCTCTACAGGACAGCTTTTGGTGAGCAATGGTCTACCCTACGGAACTACATGGAAATGCCAAAGCCACCTGTCCAAGGGAAAACTTACAACTGGAGAGTCCGCTAAAGCTCATCTTGTAACGTTCATCTTGAAAAGGACACGGGAACAGTTGTCACAAGCACGAATGCTCTCTACTTTCTGCCATGGTATCCCAAACTCTTCCACCCACCTTTCCAACTCATGGTGAAAAGGAAGGGAAAAGGACATCCTTCGTGCACGTGTGCGGTGACAGGCACCCTGCCTGCGAAAGAACGGGCAGGAAAATAACTTCACCTTGAAAAATTAGAATAGTAATGGAGGAACGCAGCAATAAAAATGTCTGCATTTAGCAAGCTAACAGAAGCTACAGGTAAGTTAATGGCTGCTTTTTGGCCTTGAATGGTTTTCAATCCTTGTTTTATCATAGTGTCACTGGATGCTGCTATTCCAGAGGAACATTTTGTTCTTTGCTAGAAGGACAGTAGTAAAACTGGCTTCCCAACGTGAATATGTAGAAGAACAAAACAGTAAGCAGAGATAAAAGAAAACACACCCTGAAACTCCCAGGTCTAAAAGGGATGACAGAATTTCTTGTAACAGCCAGAAACAAACAGTGATTACAGGAGTTATTTTTACCATTCTCACAAGCCTGAGTCTTTTCTTGGATTTTTTTTTTTTTTTTTTTTTTTTTTTTTTTGAGGATTCCTGAATGCACAGCTCCCTTTGGTAATAAGAAAAGAACCTGTCTAGCAGTTGGCAGAACTAGCCTCCAAGCACGCAGAATAATAGAGACTGGGTTAAAAAAAAAACAGACACTGGTTTCATAAAATGCTTTTTATCCTCTTGGGTTTGAAGGTTTTTTCCAAACCAATTAGCTCCTGATAGAGCAGGGACTCTGGGCACTCGCAGCATGATGTCACCATCTTCCTAAGGACAGTCAGAGCTGTGCTCAGGACCAAAAACGTGAGGAAAAAAGGCAATATAGTTCTGTAACTAGCTCCCCCTCCACCTATTGCAAAGCTCTTTACAACCAAGACACAAAGAGCATTTCCAAAACTGGTGTCTGCTCTTCCTTGGTACAATGCCCAGCACAGCTCACAGGCTGGGGGAGAGTGGGAGGGAGGAGGTGGCAAACCAGAGGATCTCGGCACACGGTGTCCACCACACAGACTGATAGCCAGAGCCTCGTTAGAAAAAGAAACCACAAAGAAATGCAGGTACAAGATAAAAAACAGGAACAAACCTAGATGCAAGCAGCAGCAGCATCAAGGCTAGTATATATATACAGATTAATAAAATAATTAGGTATAAACACTAGCCTAACAACTGATAAAGAACAGAGAGCTCTCCATAGCTACCACCTCATTTCTCACCACTTTGTGAAACATCAAGTCCATAGTGGTAGAGCAGACTAGTGCAGTGAAGTCTGGAGGAGTCAGCTATTACCTTCTGACTCAAGATGGAGATGAAAATTTAGCACAAGCATTGTTAGGGGAACAGCTGAAAGTCTGGTAGTTTGGGCAGAGATAAGTATTAGGTGGCCTATAAACTAACGGAGGTGAGAACAGAGTCTGGATCCAAAGACTTGCCAAAATAAAATTTAAAAAACTACACTACCAAACAAAAAAACCCCTCACAACCCAAACTACACAGAAAGGCATCTTGTCCATGCAGAAAAGCAATCTATTTTAAATATATCAGGATACAGAGAAAGTAGAAGACCTGGTGTCTGATTCTCTGCTGCTTATCTACAGTATAAAACTAATTTGCACATTTTCTTTCAATGGAATGACCAGAAGTGAAAATACATTATGATCTCTGAGAATGCCAGCAGGCTTTGAGATAGCGTCATGAAAGAGCTCTTTTGTAAGTGTGTAGGAGGCCTGATGGATTACCCAAGCGACGCTGATCAAAGGCTACCTTTTCCATGAAAGACACTTGTGTAAGTGGGCTCCACGATACTAATCAAGACTGTCACCTTTGGCCATGATGCATTTGCAGATAATGTAGTGGAAACATAAGCAGAAGGGGATTTTATTTATATATATGTATATATATACACACACACCCCTATATATGGAGAGCCATATATATACACATGTTTCCAAAGTCAGAGAAATTAAATATGCTCTCTGAACTCAGGCCACCTTTTCAGATGCCTAATTATACTCCTAGGAACCCAGGAGAGGAAAAGGTCTCTGAGATGACTGAGCCCAGTCCCATGCAGGCAGGCACCCAGCTACACCCACACATCCCTTCTTACAACCTGGACACAAGAATCAAAGGAGTCATTGTCAGCTTTTGCATTTATTCCTCCACATTTCAAACACTAAAATGAATACCCACAATGTAAAGAAAGGTTACTACAGAATAAACTACACTGGTTTTGCTATTCTGATATACAAGATGTCCGCAGTATTTCTGCTGAAGCAAAACGAGTGAGAGGCAACACGTAGTGAAATAACTCTTTTTGGATGGATGTACAATTGAGAGTCTACACTGTCCTTTGAGAATCACAGATAATGAGACTTGAGATGACAAGTCCTCATAGAATTGTGAGCTGAACTGCTGTCAGGACACTCTTTAAAATACAAACTATTTTAATAAATTAATACTCCTCAGACATATGAAATAGTCCTTCTGAGACACAAAAAGGTGAAGTTAACATCAACACTACACAAAACAAGGTATTAATAATTTACATAGGACCTCAGGGAACAATTTATTTAACCTAGAACTATTTCAGAATATACCAAAACCAACTGCCCTTAAATCAGCCATGTTTGCACAGAGTATATAGAAGCGTAAAACAAGATTCTTCCAAAAAATCAAGGTTGATTGGCTTTTTTCCTGGTTACAGTCATGTCAGTTCTGGGAAACAAGGCCTCGGTTCTGAGGTGGAGCTGTTTTATTGCAGAGTTTCTGTAAGCTAACGACTCCTTGCCGTGCACTGGTCCTTCTAGTTTGTGCAACAGGCAAAGGCAGTAAACAAAGACTGACATCAAGTGAATAATGGGAGTACAAGGTCACCTGTTTGATGTCAAAACTTATTTTACAGTGAATCATTCTGCGGGAAAAGATGTCTTTTTTTCCAACACCCTACCACGACACATACTTCAGATGCTTTAAATACAGAAAAGCCCAAACGTGTGATGGGTACTGGTCATTGTCAACCTGCAGGTTTTGGAAGAGAAGTCAAGTTCTTGCACGTATGTGGGACACAGATGACAACTACCTTCCTTCCAGATATAACACAGAGTTGCTAAGCAGCAGCTGCTGCTGCTAAACAAAAGCAAGGCAAAAATTAGAAACTTTCAAATTTACAGCAACAGAGATCTCAAAACGGAAGGGTTTGCTGGGCAAGCTGCAGAGGGACCACAGGCCAGAAGACAGCGAACGTTTTCAAGAGCTGTTGCTGCTGAAGTCACCCATTTTCCTGGGTCACCTGGCGCTGGCAACAAAAGGTGCATTCACTGGGAGATGGGGAAGGTGAAAGCTGTTGGGACATCTCTTTGGAGAGAGGAAAAAAAAAAAAAAAAAGAACAAAAGGCATTTTTATTTTAACGTCATCAGAACAGCTTTGTTAGCTTAACAGCTTGCCTGTGTTTACAGTGCCAGCACTTAGCAAATGGAGAACCTTTGTGATTATAGAAAAATTATCACCATTGGAAAATTATTGTAAGCTTTTCATTTAATGCTTCACAAAAGAGACAGCGGTTTCTCAAGAACAAAATGTTTCCAAATGCTTTACGAGCAGCCTGAGTTTTGCTACTCTTTAGTAATTAGACAGCGCAACAGAAATGGCAGTTTTTGGCGCAGACCTCATTTGCGAGAACTCAAAGCAAATTTCCAACAATTAATTTAACAATAATATCCAACCACTTGGAAATAATTAAAACTGAGATTTAAAATAGTACATTTCAAATAATTATCCAGAGTAAATGGGTTAGGAGGGCAGGTAAGAGGAGCTAAGAGAAATATTTCTTCAACTTTAACTGCAACCCTAGTCTTAATGATTTTTTTTTCTGCTTCTTTCTCTTTTTAAAAAGTAAATTTAATTATTAAAAATAATTATTAAAAGCATAGATAACCTTGTGCTGGTCTAAGAACATCAGGGAAGCAAGCTTTGAGAGGTAATACCTCTCCCTACGTACCCCATTCCCTGCGTTTGTTACTCCATGAGAGGAGCTTTGATGCCACAGCCTCAAAGTACATCATGAACCAACATGGTCATTTCTTTAGTGGAAAAAAAGGAAGCAGATATGAGAAAAGTCTTGTATAAGCAAGGCTGAAAAAATTTTGAACAGTCATCCATCACACTGTGGTATTTTTAAAGCTGGTCTGACAAAGCCTGCCTAAGGTCAGGGTATGGTTTCACCAGATGTTGTCAGCCACCGTAAGAGCTCGGTGCCACCAAAGGACTGTCTTGATGGGACCAACTGGCTGACCAGGGGGTTTGCCAGAGGGTGTCACAACCAGCACAGGGAGAAGTGGACCACACTAAGGGACAAGAGCGTTCAGACATCGTTCTTTTACAAGCCATAAGCCATTTTCTCAGCTCAGCTGCCCAACACTGTTGAAACACTGCAGCCGGAGAGGAGACACAGACCTGCCCGAGGGGGTTCAGTCCAGCAAGGGAGCAGCTCCAACACAGACCGTGTCACCCCCGAGCAGGCAGCATTATCAGGGAATGACTCGCTTGGGTAGGAAACTCACTTTAACCAGAGGATGTTAGTGCGTACCCCTCAAAGCAGCTCAGAAAGCAACATCCAGGGAAACAGTACACACCTGACTTTATTCAGGAAAACACAACTTGTGCAGTTTTGCCTCTGGCGCAGCAGAAGAGGCATCTAAAAAGTCTTCAAGTCTAGTAAATATGGTAGCTACACCCTCTTGATAGCCTCACAGACAGTCCTGGAGGTCAGCTGGGACCACCACTGCTTCACACAGCAACACTAGTTAAATCTGAAGATGCAAGAGCCAGCACAAGATGGTCTGGCCCATGCAAAAGCCATTATTTACATTCCTCTATCGCCACAGTGATTTACAGTCCCATCCGCTCCGGTGCTAAAACAGCGGTAGGCAAAGAGCATCAGAGGCATGTCGAGATCTGTGATAAATGTAATGTTTTCCTAAGGGGAAATCACACCATCAGTACATTTTTCCCATAACCTGGGAAGGAACCTGAGAAACATAACTGGGGTATTTGCCAGAGGAAGGGGCAGAAAGCAAAGGCTGGCACCCCAAAATATCATGATTGCTCCCCAGGCTGCTACCCCAACCCCACAGCCTGTCATCACACAGGCTAGAAAGCATCTCACCGTTTTAAAATCGATGATACATTAATGTGGATATTCAATGTTTGGATTCTTTGGAGATCTTTCCATTCCCTCTCTCATTTTAGCTTTAAAGTTATTCCTCAATATACAAGAAAACTTGAAATTCTGTTTGGGAAAAAAAAAAAAATAACGGAGATTTATTTTTTTCTGTTTCTGAGAAAAAGACAGACCAGAAAACATTTCCACATCTCCTGTATAAGTGCTAGGTAAAGCTAAGGATCTACTCCAAAATTTAATTAGTAGACGAAGTCTTCTTTTCAAAGAAGCAGAAGGAAAAAAAAAAAGAAAAAAAAAAGTGTTCTGGTGTCTTTTCTCTCTATTCAACTCCACCTTGAAAACTTACTTTGACCAGCACGGTCATGAGCAGTTACACTATTCCTCACCCACCAGTCATCACATTTTCCAGCCTTTCTCTGGCTTGCTCAAGATAAGTTATCTTCTCAACACCTGCCTTATTTCTTTAACTATTTCGAGTGAAGAATTCCCATTTAAGAAAAAAAAAAAAACAAAAAACAAAAAACCAAGAACAACAAAAAAAAACCCCACAGTATTTCAATACAGGCACAACTGGACACTTTGAAAAACAAAGTTAAAAAGTAAAGAAAAGCACCTTTCAAGCTACATTACATTTTACAACTTCAGCTGTGACTTAAGAAGGACTAAACCCAAAACTTAAACTGGTTTTAAAACCTGTCCGGCTTTAGTTAACTCAAAAGCTGGAATTAATCCTTTGCAGTTCCTTTACGACTCAGACACCTGCAGCTCTGCAGACTCTTAACCAGCGAACCCAACACGCTCCCCCGGTTCTCAGCACGGATCCTCTCTTTAATAAAAAGGCTCGATCTCAGAGAAATTAAAATCCTTGTGCAACTAAACCCATCAAAGCAGAGCTGAGTTTCTGCACAGTCCATATATTTCAGAGACAGATGCAACCCTGAGGACCAAAGTCCCACGTTAAATGAATGGCGAGCACGCGAAAGCCTCTCCGGGGAAGACACTTCTCTCACAGCTGCTCCTTCACGTACTGCAACTCCCACAAAAACACAAGTTCACTCCACAGTAAGTCGAAAACTTCAAAGAGTTACCTGAGCTCCCCGCGGTTAATAAATATTGCAGATATTTGTTCATGTTGTACTTGAGGCTTTTAATATCTGCTTGGTACTGCTAAGACACTCCGGCAAAGGCTTATGGCACCATACCGCTGACCATGTGCTGACACAGCACTTTCTGGGCTACAGAGATAATTAGGGCAGGACTTACCAACCCAAAGTCCCGCCTTCACCCTCATTTACTCTCAAGTCGGATTGAGTTTTACTCAGGTGTCTGCAGGGACTTTTTGACTGTTTTCTTCTTTCCTAGCACTACAACAATCATCTTGGGGGAATTTTTGACATCATACTTTCCCCACTCCCCAGCTGTATTGCGTTGCTTTTTACTGAATTTGAGCAACACGAGCTGGCAAGCACAGCGGTTTCCCCAGGGTCGTGCTAAGCGATCCCCTTGTCCTGCTGGGCCCCCCCAGCAGCACGCTCCCCCGCCGGAGCCCAACACCCACCCCACTTCCCCAGCCCCGCAGCCCACGCTCAGTCCCAGCGGGGACGGACGCTGCAGGCAGGGCCCTGCCTGTCGGTGTGTGCCTGCCTGCAGCCCGGCATTACGTGAGCCAACATGCCACCCCAGCGCCTCTGACCCACCTCGCCCAGCACAGAGCAGCCCAGGGAAAGTGGTTTGGAAATCCTGGACTAGTGAATTGTGCTTTCTGCTTCTCCAGCACTAATGCAGCACCGCAGTGTTTGACTAGAGGAAAAAAAATCAGAGGAAGTCCTTAAATGTCAGGTGAGATATTCTACACTGGCGAGAGAAATGCATTAAGAGCAGACAAAGGGCTCCTGTGGCAAGCAGAAAGGAGCCTCGGGAGCTCGCAAACACCAGCACAAGGCTACTGCCTCCAGCACCCGTGCAGGTCGCTGCACCTTGAGTCTTCATATCCTTCCAGTGTGACAGAGAAGATTTGCTCCCCTCTCCTGCTTTTCACACACATCTGTAACTGGAGAGAGGAAGAGCCATGTGCAAGGGTTGAGTCCCCCCACAGCCACGCTACCATTTGCAGAAAGAGCAAAAATCGGAAGCACCCTGCCAGCCCGCACTGAAATCCCGACACATAAAGCAGCTGCACCCGCCCACCCACAGGAAACCTGCCATAACTGTCAATTTAGTTAAATGACAAGAAATCCCTAACGGCTGGAAAGCCATGACATTGATTTACATGAAAAGACACATCCCAATCTTACTGTCAAGTGAGTTTTCTATTCTTCATTTCAAAACTCAGTTAAAAAAAAACATTCACCAGTGACATTTTGGTAATTACTGTCTTAAACACAAATGTGGCGGAAAAAAAGTCATCTTAGCAATGCCCACTACATGCAGTTCATGGACTAGAGCACCCAACACCGAACCACCCAATTTCCTCTCTCGGTGAAGAAATACTGACAGCAGTTCATAAGCTTCTATTCCTACTCAATTTCCCTGTAGCAAATGCAGTAATATAAGCTCTTTCCTACAAGAGCTGATCCACAACATCAACTATGGGAAGGAAAAAACATCTGTTAAAGACTTTTTTTCCATCCTTTCTACACATGGCACAAACCTGCACTGCAATATAAGTACTACAAAGGCAATCCCAGACAGCGCAGAGAAGCTGCTCCCACCAAACACGGCTGAGTTTAACGCACAGCCTCTCGGCAATGTGTTGTAGGAGGAACCCGACCGGGGAAGAAGACAACGGCCTCAATCCTGTGGTGACACGTGGGCTGAGGATGATTAGAACTGGGTTTTAACATTTAAAGAGCAACTTTAGATTGTACCAAGTATCATTTTGCACAGTGTTTTATATACAAGTCACAGCCATCCTACATCATTGGTTTTTAGCTGAAGACTTTGAAGAAGGGAGAGATGAAGTGCCCTCCCGCATCAGTGACAGGATCAACAGAGTCAAAGATGGGGAGATAAGCCCAAGGATTTCCCCGCACTTGACCTGGCCAAACAGGAGCCAAACAGCATTACAGTGGCTTACTTGTGGGTTGGGTACCGTAAATCACACAGAGGTGAAAAACTCCGTCCCTGGACGGTACCACACGAACCTATCCAGTCACCTTTCAAAGATGCGATCTAGATCTAATCTTAAAAGCCTTGCCTGTCCAAATAGAAAGTCCACACGGCAAGAAAACTGCCCCACAAGCTTTGGATGATACCAGAAAACTGCCGAGCAACTCAGTACACACCACTCTAGAATAAAGTTATTTCATGGCAGGGTGCTGAAAGCCTGGCTCTTCCCATCTCAGGCTAACACCTGGATCAGAGCAGACAAAGAGGAACTCAGACCTCCAGACCTGGACACAGCTTTCTGCTCGGGGTTCAAAAAACATCCACCTTTTAAGCATCTCCTGACAGCCACTATCAAAACCAGCAAACCAAAGAGCTGGTTTCCTTAAGATATTTATGAAGAGATGTATTACGCTTCTTTTATGTCTTTCAGCATACTCAGGACCTAGACTTTAAAGAGAGACCTATTTTTCTCCTCTAAAGCTCTTGAAGAGACGCTTTTAGGACTGAAGGCAGTTCTTCCCTCCTCCTTACACAGCATGCTTTCAAAGCACTTCACACACATTCAATAATCTTTTCATCCTGCTCTGAAGCAGGTGGGTTTTAGCCATTTTGTAGATGGAAAAAACACTTCAGCCAAGTCAGGATCAGAATTTGCAATCTCCAGATTCCCAGTCCTGCACAGGCTCATGATTCTCAGCCCACCGACAGCATCATGGAAATACCACATTGGTGCATGCTACTGCCCCAGCACCTCCCCAGCTTTCAGCCAGCACCAAATTTCCACAAGCCTCCAGGTAGCCACACTCTTACCATGCGGGCAAATACCTACAGTAAAGACACTGGAATAGATTTCCCACATGAAGTATCAAACATTTCAGAACCCAGTTCAAATGTGCCCTATGGACCGCACACATCATGCCGGTTCCCTCCTCACCCAAGTTTGTATTTACTGAGCTGCCTTCAGAAGGGCAGAGAAGGGAACGCCTGCCACATGGAAACAGCAGCAGACAGAGGAAAACTCCGGCCTCCTGCCGCTGATGATCCCCTAACAGGCACGAAGGCCTCTCCACCACTGTCTCCCCATGGTTGGTACCACAAGAGAACTCTATGAAAAATAAAGATCATCTATTATGAGCATCTGAAACACTATGCTTCTCAGGAAGTCTGGAACGGTGAGGGGGGGGTAAAGAAAAGGGGAACAGCGCTACATCCCACTAATTCCTCTTTTCACCTCCTCACTGCTCCGTCTGGCACGTGTTCACAGCCTCCTCCCACCACGATCTGGCAAGGCCAGCTCCACTGCTCAGTTTTCAAAAGCTATTTTCAAGACTAGAGAAGATCTACTAAGAGTTTTGGAGTTACTGCCAGTCCTACGGTGATCCAAAAACATCAAAGTCAACATCAGCCTTGAATCAATGCCTTTAGCAGGCTGATTCTTTAGATGTTGTCCTTTTTTCTGGGCACTATCCCAGAAAACTCAGATCTGCATTGTAGCTCTTGGTGTAGGTACCCACCTGCTTTCACAAAAAAATTCATGCTTTTAAAGCTTATTTATCAAGTGACATGATTAAATAGGTCAAATACGCCCAACTGTGCTGTTACAAGGCTACTTTAAAACAAGACAGACAGTTTCACTGACAGGGAGCAACTTACATTGGATCGAGAACACGCTTCCAAGAAGATGGTTGCCTGGTTGCTAGCTAAACTACTACACCCTCTAGTGTAAATCTTAAATACATCCTCAGACAGACAGAGGAAAAGAGAGTACTTCAACCTGAACCCTTCAGATGAAGCTAAGCCATAGCACTACTTAAAAAATAACTGCAAAAGCATCTTCTGCTCTTATAGAAATCAGGCGCCTTACACAACTCTGCTGAAGTCCTCCTAAAAGACAGCGTTTTGCAGCAGGTTCATCACTCATTTTCCATTTTTCAATCTAAAAAAATGGCTGAAGTCCAACACTAAGCTGAGGTGGAATTTACAGATCCTTGGTTATGACAGCTGTGCCATGCATTAGATGCCAAGAGTTTGGGAAAGAGGGCAGGAGCACATGCTGAGCTGGCTGGGGGGAGTGGGAGGCAGCAGGCTGGAAGGTAAGCCTCGGGGATCCTGCTTCTTTCGCAACTAGCAGACACTTCACCTTGGAAAACTAGACCCGTGCTTATAGCTTTTGCTTTACAAAAGCCAGAGTTTCTCCATGAGCCATAACAAAGTAAACCGCTCTCACTCCCCAAAACACAAGCTTTCTCTCCTGGGTCACTAACACACCCAAGCCAGGCCTAAAAAGATTAGCAGTGGGATCATTTCTTTCTTGTCATTCACACTCAGCTCTTAAATTAATGCTTTTCAGCCAGTATTAGAAGCTGCACACACTTTCCAGGTGCACCAGGAGGTTTTACTAAAGGCCAGCCTTCACTTCCCCATTTCGAAAATCAAAACCAGCACCAGCATTTATTTAGCACAGCAGCATCTGTTTCAGGTGGCAGAACAAAATGAGCAAATCTAGTTTCAAAACCGACACTCTACAGATATTTAAAGACAAACAGGAATAGTACATCGAAAGATAATTATAATATCAAGCATCTAGAGATCACCCTAAAGGGTTCTAAGGGTTTTTCAAATTCAAGAGAACACTGAGAGAGGCAAAAAATTTTGTCCTTCTAATATAGTATCTGTCTGCCTGGAACAGCCCTGAATATGCTTTTTAAAAAAAACAAACAAACAACAACAAAAAAAACTAAACCACAGTCATGGTAAGTTGACCTGGTAACCAGGAGACACAAAAAATTAATCATTTTCCAAACTTGTGAATAACCTGAAGTAAAGCATGCACAGAAAAAATGTGGCAAGTTATGCTTAATTTTGACAACTTCTGCTTCAGGTTGCTAGAGACCATACCTACTAGCATGAAATAACAAAAAAGCTTTAAGAAAAAGAAAGCAAGCACTCTACTAGGGAGAAGAATGAAGGCTTTTCTCTCCAAAGCAGATCAGGAAATAATGTGTGTAAGTAAAATGACACGAGTTGCTGGAAGAACGCAGAACAACAGCTCGCTATCTTCTTTGTGGCCAAGCTTCATTTGAGAAAACTGGCAGCACTCCACGCCTTACTCAAGTCCCTCACCGGGAGGGGGCCCAGCTCATCGCTGCCTCCCCGTAACACCCCACCAGCAGGACCCGCCTGGCAGCACTGGACCAGGGAACGCATCACCTCCAGCTCCCAAACCCCACACACCTTCTGAAGGGCTGTGACGGCACAGCAACCCTCAGCAGAGGTTTGAAAGACTGCCCTGACGCCCCACTGCCACGTGAGCTGGGGTGCCTGGAGGGACAAAGAAAGGGGTGAGAACGGAGCTGCCCTTCTGCAGCCTCCATCCCGGTGATGAGACAGGCTGTCCTCAGGCAATGGGACATTTCGGAAAGCTGCTCTCCACCACCCCTGCATCAGACGGCAGCTGTGGGATCTGACTGACGACGACGAGGAGACACCCATCTCAGCCGGTGGGACAGAAAAGGCCTTCAGACCCTTCTTCAGAGGGAACAAGAGGCCCAGAGCCCAGGCAGGGCCTGAGCACAGACACAAGGGCGAGGGGGAACTCACCTGCCCCGCCTGGACGATGCTGACAGACCCCCGTGGGGACATCCCACTCGAGGAGGACTTGGGGGGGGGAAACCAGAGCCCTGGGCGCAGGTGGGATTTAGAGAGTTAGATTCGGGCCTTGAAGGGTGGGCAGGCGTGAGGAGGGGCACGGGCCCGTCCGTGCCCGGGGGAGGACATGCTGCTGCTGGGGGGCAGTGCCGGGGGGAAGGCGGCGCAGGGCCGGGAACAGCCACACCCCGGCAGTGGAGAGACGT
>VXBL01007446.1:114091-125164 GCA_013400195.1 Aramus guarauna
CCTCCGAGGCGGGGGCGGCGCTGCACAGCGACGGGCTGGCCCCGCCCACTCGTCTCCAGGAAGTGACGCCACCGGCCCGCCCTCGTTACCAAGGGAACGGCGCGGCCTTCGCTAGAGCTGCCTCCTGTCATGGCGGACGGGCCCGCACCGAGGGACGCGGGAACGAGTGTCCCCCCTGCACGGAGGTCACGCGTGGCCAGGATATTGTTCCCACTCCCCAGAAGACAAAGGCAGCCTAGGTCGTCCAAAATGAACACCGGGAGGGATGGTTTGGACCCCGGAGGTCCCACGCAGGCCCTAGGCCCAGGCCCAAACTGCCCCCCCGAGGGTCACAAGCTCCAGCCCTGCAAAGGCGGGTGGAGAAAGCAGCTCCCCCACCGAGGGAAATCTAAACTCCCAGGGCCTGGGGGTGCTGGATATGGCCCCTGGACACAGTCTGTGTACCGGGGTGGTGGGAAGAGAAACCCGGAGTGTGGCGCTCCTAACCCCTGCCAGCACTAGGCACCATTAGTTATTATCCATGGGGAAACTGAGGCACAGAGCCCCACAGCCGCCCCAGAAGAGCCCAGAGCTGTGCCGGCACCGGCACGTGATGCGTCCGTGCCCATAATGAACCATCCACAGCATCCAAGCAAACAGAACGGTATTAACATTTACACTTACAAAGAGGAAGGTCACGAAAGGGAAAAGGTAGGCGGGGGAGAAGCAGGCGGCCGCCCTTTTGCTGTGTGGGCTTTCCTGTTGCATCTATGGGAGCTGCTTCGCCTCCCCAGCCGCTCGCGACTCACGTGAATGCAAAGGCGAGGGGTGGATGCAATTTCTCATGGCTTCCCCCTGAGAGCGATGGCTCATTCTCAGCCAAAACCTCAATGGCGAAACCCAGCCTCACCCCACGCCGTCAGCACCGCGCTTATGGCCCAGGTGCGTCCTGGCACTAAAACGTGCCGCCACTCACATGCTCCAGACATCGCACTGGTACTGCCCAGAAGCAAAAAAAATCTGAGGAAAAGGCTGTCAAGAGCCAGCCTTGCCTCCACTCCATGCTGGCGGGGGATTTACATCAATTTTGGAGGTCTGAATCCTCCTGGCAACACCGTGTGACAGCAGCTGCTGCAGGGCACGCACTGCTCTGACTGATATCAGGAAAAATGAAGCCTTCGGAACAATCCCCTTGCAATCACCAGGGCAGAATTGCCCTAACTGGGAGGAAACCGGCGCTTGGAAGGAGCTGCTGTGATTTCTCCCGGCTGTCAGTACAGCCCCTGTGGCTCCGCTCTCCAACACCCCTGTATGAGCCGATGTGGGAAATGCTTCCAAAGCGTGGGACGGCCAGAACTGGGGCAGAGGCTGCTGCTTCTCCCCTGGGACCCGTCCGGGCTTCTCTGTTTGTGAGACCGCCAAGAGCCCTGTGGCTGCAGCCCCGCTCCCGGCATTCCCAGGGAGGAAGAGCCGTTCTGGGGCGGGCACAGACGCTGCATGGTGCGGAGACAGCTTTCAACACGCCCCAGAAGCCTCTGCCTGCCTTGTGCTGTGTACCTGAGCCCCACATTTTCCTTTCTAACAGCTCCAAAGGCTCCACGTGTTGGGTTTTTTCTGAGTGCTACCAAGCCCGGCATTTGGCTTTCCCTGTACCCCAGAGCCCTCCGTGTCTGTGTGTGTGCCCCAGAGCTCTGCAGGTGCCTTGGAGGGTTCTCAAGTCCTCAGAGTGCTTTCAGTGCACCCCAAAGCTCTCCTTTTGCCTTTTGTCACACCCCAGAGCCCTCCTGGAGCCTTCCAGCACCCCTGAGACCTCTACAAGGCTTTCAGTGGGCCTAGAGCCCCCCCAAGTGCCTCTCCTTGCTCCTCAGAATCCCATGGGCTTTTCTGAAAGCCCTCACGTGTTTCTAGGCACCCCAGGACCCTCACGACTTTCCACATGCCCCACAGCCCTCCACGTGCCTTTCCCTGTGCCCCAGATCCCTTTGTCCAGCTTTTGGAGCTTCTCCTGGGGATCTGGCCCTGCCTCTTGTCCCACAGGGACAAGCAGCGAGGTGGGAGAGCAGGGTGGCCGGGTGGGCTTCCCAAGCCAAGGTACTGGTAGGGGAGAAAGGCTCTCATCGGCAATCAATCAGCAAGGCCCACGGGGCAGGAAGGGTCCCTGCACAACCTGAGCTTCGCGCACAACCCTGACGAGAAAGAATCGCGTAAGGCAGAAGGCGGGGAGCGGAGAGGTGCGGGCGCCGCGGTGTTACAACAAACCTCACTAGCGAAGCGGCCAGCGGTTACTCAGGGTGGTGAAGCACGGGAGGCCAGCGCAAGGGCGTCCCTCAGCCCAGCCACACGGAGCAAGCCCGGCAGGATGGCTGGCTCCCTCCCTGCAGCAAGAGGCACGAGGCAGCGAGCCATCCTTTCCTAAAGGTCCTGGCCTGCAGCCGGAGCACGTGTACATCGCTTCAAGCCACAAAATAACTTTACTGTGCGAGTACTCTGCTGGTTAACTATCCCCATGCTTCAACAACAGCGTCTCAAAGGGAGGGGAGGGGTATTCGGGGTGTTAAAACTACAGAATCCTCTTCTGCAACCGAGACCAAACACCTCTCAGAGGGCAACCTTGCGGCCAGGATTCCCCAGGTCCTGCTTTTACAGTGGGGCAGAGGGAACAAAATCCAGCGGCAGCTCAGGGGCTCCAGCTGCGAGTCCCGGGAGGTTTGCAGGACTCGGAGCTGCCGGCTGAAGGGAAAGGTTGCCCAGCAGAGCCCAGCTGACCGCATCGTGCAAACCGTCCCGGCAGAAGACAAGTCCAAAGGTCTCAGCACTGCAGCAGTGGGGCAGGAAAGTCCCTTTTCCTTTGGGAAGCCGGTCGAGAACACATCAGCTGAGCTGCGGCTGTCGGAAGGGCAGGAAGGGAGAGAAGGAACGGCAACTGTCTGCCAAAGAGGTGTGAGGAGTCTCCATGTCCGGGTGCTGGTTCGTGTGTGCTGCTGGAGTCCCCATTGCACCACCAATGGGGCTGGGAGGAAGAGGAGGAAGGCTGGGAGGAGGAAGGGGAGGAGCACCAGGTGACCTGGCTGCAGTTCGAGCTGCTCAGCCCCTTTCACAACTTCTGGATCTTCTCAGCAATAACGATGGGGTTCTCCTTACGGATCTTCTCGGCAGCTTCTGCCTTGTAGTCGTAGGGGCAGGCGTGCATGTCGGAGTACCGGTGAATGGCACAGAACAGGTTCCCGCAGCGGCAGTCAAAGCCTGAAAGGCGGAAGAGCAGAAAAAGAAAGATCCGTTAGTCCCTGTCCAGCTGGACGGGAAGGCAGCAGGGCCCCCGCACTTTCCTGCCAGGCCAGGAAACTCCACTAATGCAGAAAGGGGGGCAGACGAGAGAAAGGGGCCACTGTCCCTGACAGGCGAAAGGGACAATCAGTGTGGGGGAAGACCACGGGTGGCTCTTTGGTTTCTTCTGGCTTAGCCGCTCCCATGAGCACATACGTGCTCTGGGCAGCCCCAGCTGTCACAGCAGTGGGAAACGCTCCCGGAGCAGCTGCTCTCTGCGCTCCCTGGGGACAAAGGACATGCCGGGGACTGCGGAGTGCCTGATTGCTAATCCAGACCAGGCTCCCCAGGCAGCGAGAAGGCAGCCTGAGCTGGAGCCGAGCCCTCCGAGCCAGCCTGGCTCCCCAGGCGTCACACAGCAGCATCTGGACTGACCAGCAGCAAGCCAACAAGCCCCAAAACCTTCACCTCATTAGGATCACTTTTGAGCTATTTAGGCTTCAAAATTCGTAATTTAGTCACTTCACTTGGAGACAATGCTGTTCAGAACAGCTATCGTTATCACAGGACACTGGGAAACTGAGACATGGAGCCGGAAGAGGGGTTGCTGCAGGACAGCAGATCAGCTCTTTATGTTCACGTCTTTCCAACTGTAAAGACCTCAAACGCCTTGCTATGAGGTACCAGTTTACTCCTATTTGAGAAAACTCATTTTATCCTAAGCACCCTGAATTCACAGAAGTTGTCTGCAAGTTGATTCCTAAAGGAGAGAGAACTTCTCACAGTTTGAAGCTCTTAAGAAAACACTCATCCAGGAAAACAATCCTCTCTGCAGATCTGAAGGCTGGGCAGAGTATCCTGCCCAGTCCCAGGTTTATAAACCCACATTTATTCTACAACAGTGCTCTCAAATCTTCAGGCAAGCTCGGGTTCCACAGTGCCAGGCACTGGGCAAACCTCCCTGGCCAGATTCTGCCAAAGCAGCTCCCATCGATGAAAACAGAAGTGCGTGTGTAGTCCCTGGCTGCTGAACGCACTGAGGAGGGTGAAGAGGCGAGCGCTTCACTAGAACAGCGAGACCTGCACAGCTCTAGAGTTAACTTTTTCCAGGGAAACATCTAAATGCCAGAGTCAATTCAGGGGAATGATGTTTTTATTAACAAACCACAGCTGAGTTAATTGCTTCATGAACTGCCTTTCCAGGGGCAGTTTTCCCATTGATACCAGTCACCTGACACAATCTAAGCACTTCTCTCTTCAGCTTTACAGGCTGAACACTGAGCGCCATCCTGCTCTCAGGAAGCTAACAGCAGAAGTCAAGCAACATTAACAAATGGGCTGAGTCTTGGAGTGATTTTCAATTTGGGTCTAACTCAGTTCATGTCACTATTAGGAAAGCTTTACCGCTGACTTGAATAGGAGCAGAATTAGATCCCAAGTGGACACTGCCTTTGCCTCTACAAGCAGCTTTTGCCAAGTGGCAGAAATAACTCAAGAGGCACGGCTCCATCCAGTTCTGCAATCCTGCGTTCAAGGCCTGGTGGGGAGCCTGACAGTGAGCAGCAGATTCCCCAGGCTACTGCCTGAGACAGCGTTGCTCGCATGTCGGAGTTTCCCCTCTCTCCTCCCCTGCAGCACCACATCTTGCAGATGTAAAGTACCTCTTGGAGGGGTACTTCCCACCACTGACCCACAGCGACCCTCTGAACAGGCAGCATCACAGCGCAGGGCTGCAAAACCAGACTACTTAGGCCACAGGCAAGTTTTCCCCACAGCCAGGCTCTTACCAGTTAGCCCTATCTTCTTCCGGCAAGTGAAGCAGCGATTCTTCTTCTGTTTTGGTTTTTCTGAAGCTGTCTTGCCCTCAGCTGTGTTCTGGGATATTTCAAGCAGGGTACCTGAAACAGAGGCAAGAGTTTTGCTATCCTTGTTGATAAACCAAGCAACACATTTATTTTATTATAGGAGCTCCTTGAGGCCCTACCACCGATTCTAGGTCTGTGCCAGACACCTCCGTGTGCATGTTGCCCTGGCCGACATACCCCAAACTGTGAGATTTGCCTTGTTCCATGGAGATCTCCACCTCACACAGTCTCACGTTTTCTCTCTGTTCCAAATTCCTTAAGTCCAAGGCTCAGAAACACCAAGGAGATATTACGGTTTAGCCAAGGCATACGTAAGTTAACGTGACGCCATTTAGCTCCTGCTGAGAAAAGGTAACACTAAGTAAAATTACCTGGTGCTTGCCATAGGTTAAGCGTGAGTCTGGACAGTCACTGCAGCTGAGCTGGTATACAGTAACTCAGCTGCACAGCTGAGCCTAGAGTTAATCTTTGCTGGGGGAGGGAGTTAACCCCTTGTAAGTACTACTAATTATTTTTGCTGACTCTTATGTAACTGTTCCTCGTATGTAGGTCTCAGAATGCTTTACACAGATACTCATCACTGTCTCTAATCTACCAAAAGGAAAACCGAGCTCTGAAAGCCAGATTGTTAAAGGTCACTGGTGCTTAGCAGGATTTCCTACAGTACCTAAGCAGGTTAGAGAAGTCAACAGGAGGGAGGAGCTCCAACTGCTAGTAGATACACACCTGCAGTGCATGCTGCTCTGAAAATCAGGCTAAAGAGACAAACAGTCAGAGGCAGAGATAGTGTTGTGGGTCTGGCCCTAAACAAATTTCTAAAAATCCCACAACCAGAAGAAAGCGGCAGGCTCTTCCAAGCCTCTCTTTCACCAAATAGTCTCTCACCTGCCTGTTGTAAATTGTCTTCTGGGCTTGCAGGCCAGGGATTACCAAATCCAAAAAGCACACTTACGCGTTTTTTAGCAACCAACAACTCTTGGTTTTTTGGGGTTTTTTTTAGCTTTGAGCGCAAGCAAACTGCCAGTTGAGCTAAGGGAGGGTATCTCCAATGCAGCGTCACTCAGTTACAGCTCCACTGCAACACAACAGCCCAACCTGTAACTCTGTACTGGAGGACGTACCCTGCTGGGACACGACACCCATACTATCACTTCAAGGTACCCACTTTGCGCACAAAGGGACAGCGTTAACACTCCCCTTTGAGGGACACACATCCTGTGTCATCCCATCATATGGGATGACAACAACCAGGCCAGCAGCTGCCCCTCAGCACCGTCACAAACATGTCTCTTCTCTCCCAAGACTACACTGGATCCGTCTCCTTTCCTCCCTTGAGAGATGGCAGGAACTGCAGCCAACGACAGCCGTGCAGCAGGCTGTGGGACGCTCTGGGCTTTCTGCCATTCACTAGGATAGGCGTCATGGAAGATTATCCTCCTGCCAGCCAGTTGAGGGCTGGCAGCTACTCAGCCCTCAGCCCACAAAGCAATCTCTATTGGCCTGCCCTCAGGCACAGCATTTTCTCTCCTCCCTGTTTCAGAAACAAACTGTTTTTCCCCTTAGCTCTCTTGCTGGGTGTACCTTTCCTGCCGGGAGGCAACAATTGTCCCCTGGAGTTACTGGCCAGTACTGTATTTGCTGCTCAAACCAACTTGCAAGACTGGTGTCATTCAAACTCGTGCAAAGGCCAAACCAATTGGTCTACCTGATGAGGAAGATGCTGATGAGGCTTCTTCTGTCTTGACGAATTCTTCTGTCTCACTGCTGTTTTCTTCTCTGGATATGCTCATGGCTGTCATCTGATGGGTCACAGGAGTCTGAGCACTGGGAGCATTTGCAACAAACAAACAAACCAACCATAGAGCAAACAAAAGTATTTTCTTTTGATGAACAGTTATGTGGGAGAGATCTTCAGCCCGTAAAGTGAATTTCATTGTACTCGCCAGGTAGCTCAGGAGTACAGCAGGCCAATTCCCCTTGAGATTTGGGATCAAAGTTTTTTATACACACAAATGCAATGAATCTGTGATAATCTCAGTTTCCTTTTCCACCCAATTATATCTCAAAGCCAAGGCAACAGCCCGTCCAAACAAGTCCAGGGACACAGTTACGAGTCAGGACTGGGATGCAGTGGTAGAGCTCAATGCAGTAGTATCTTCCTTCCTTTCAAACATGACCCTAATCCTGCTGTTGCAGCTTCCAGACTGGATCATCACCACGTGCTTTCACTTTGGACTGAGTTGAAACCCAAGAGTTTAACACAGCTAGTGACAGACAAGGTGCACTGGCTCTGAGAACCAGGATGCCACTTAGTTTACTACAGGTTTTAATTTTCTACCACCCTTCTGGTACCTGGCTCTACTCTGATGACATCAGTCATCATTATCAGGGACATCTCAATCTTCCAAACTGTGGTGACAATGAACGGCGTTTGATCCATCCCGTTCTACAGATCCCCTTGTCCACATGAAGGATGAGAGCGTACCCCTTGTATCCCAGGATTGGTTTTCAGCATGGCTGTAGATCCCCCCCATTCCGCCGTAGACTATGGCCCTACCTGGCTTTCGCATCCTCAGGCGTGGAGTCTCCCTCTGCACGCTGCCCTGCAATTGAATCTGAAGCCATGGGGCTGCTGTTGGGACCACTGGGTGCTACAAAACAAGATCACAGTCTTGGTAAACTCTTAAAAATGTCAGCAAGTTCCTCGGGTGTTTGACAGCCAAGGAGAAAGCAGGATGAGCACTTTCAGCAGGCTTTAACCTCCTGCTCCCTAGCAGGAGCTGGGAGAACACACCCCAGTTGGGATCACCCCTAGATCACCGATTCTTGTACTCTCCCCTCCAAATCTGTGCACAGGTCTCTGTGGGGACAACACCTCAGGGCTGGACAGACCTCAGCATGACCCAGTGCAGCTATTCTTACATGAGATCAGGAACGACTCCTCTTGTATCATATACATCCCTCTGAAATTATCTGCTCGTCTTCCTGAGAACTGCAGGCCTTGTTTATGGAGACCTGTTCAGTTCCTCAGGATCCACATGCTCCCTTTGCAGGGGGATGAGGGTTTGTTTGCAGAAGTTACGTGCTGAATGCCTTCCATTACTGTGTGGTTTTGTAACATCTGGTAAAATCTGACTTCAGTCACCCGTGACACCTCCATCAGTCTTTGATTGCCCTTCTTTTCCTCAGCACTACAAATTCTGCATCAGCATAAATATTCTATCAGTATAACTGAAAATGCTGTGGTTACTGACATACCTTGAACCCAACGTTACTTTGCAACTTCTCCAAGGTATGAGAACAAGATCCTCATCTGCTGAAAAGAACTAGCTTTGATAGAAACATGTTGCTTTATGTCAGCCAAGGATCTAAGTCAGGGTCTTTAGCAAAACCCTTTCTTGGGAAGAGCTGTGTTCCCGATGTATATTTTGGGTGGGTAATTCAAGGAAAGCCATTATTATACTCAGGAACAAAACTGCGAAAGATCTCTAGAAGTCATTTCTCACCAGCATCGCCAAGCCTGTACATGGGGCATCTGCACAAACTCTCAGCAAAAGAAAATCCTGCTAATGATGGAAAGAGCATTCTTTCTGTGCACCTAGCTGCCTCCCAGCTCGGTGATACGTTTAGCTGTGTTTAGCTGCAAAACACAAACCTTTTATTTCATTGTTTGTCATTGTCAACCCCGTTAAGCTAAGAAAATTATGCAAACCAAAAAGGTCAAATTGTTCCCAAATAAAATTGCATTTCAAGGGTCTGTTGTGGTTCCCTGCAGTCAGCACGTAACTCAGGAAACAGCAAGAAATTCAGGCCACTGTTAGCGCAAGTGAAGTTTTACAGTTGAGTGGAAAGTGCTGACTGGGATGGGGCTTCACAAACGGCCAGGACTGGGAAAGAACCAACTGACTCCTTACAGGGAACAGAACTGCTCAAAGGTTCGGGTCTTTCATTTAGAGGCTCGAGCCTACATGAAAAGGGAAAGACATCAGTTTTCTAGGAGGAAGTCAATCTGCTGGCAGCCAATACCATGCTCTATTCCAGTTCCCTAACGTAGTTTGCATCCAGGCACTCACACAGAATAGATTTCTCAGACAAAAAGCCTCTACCTGGAGGACTTATCCGGTCACTGCTCTGCTGTCTCTGTAGAAACTCCTTATAGCAAACAGAGCACATCCCGTTGGTCCGGGGGCTGCCATAAAACCCACAGCCTGTGGTACACAGCAGAGGCACCTGGGTTTGGTTTGTCTCCTGAGCCATCCTCTCTCCTCCAAGGCGCCAAGCTGCAAAAAGGAATGAAAACGAGACAGCTGTTAGGGCCGGAGTGCTCCCTCACTGTACGCTGCAGCTGATCAGGAAGGAGCACAAAGGATCCCGAGAGAGTCCGGTCCCTGCACGTGCACAGCAATGCAATCCAAGTCCCTTGAGCAAGTGATACTCAGGGCTTGTAAGCAGCCACAGGATCCGGCTGCCAGGAGGCTGCCCAGAGCCAGGCTGAAAAGCCAACAGGAACCGGCTGCTGGTGCTCCCTCGCACGAGGCTCCCTAAACTCCTGGTGAAAGACACGGACGTAAGACCTGAACGATCAGCTCTCCAACGCTAACAAGAAGTGCCATCACGGCGCGACTAATGACTCCTGCAAACACTGAAACAAAGAATGCCACTCAAACGGCCGGCGTCCCGCCTAATTAGTTACATTTTGCACTTAGTGGCGTTTGTTTTCATTTTAAGCCTGTTTTACTTTTTTAGTTCTGAGAAAGATTGTATAAGTGATGCAGAAAGAACCCATTGACTCTCAGTTTTGACATACTCGTGTTATTTCCTGACATATGCTGGCAGATAAGGGGAACATTAGGACAGTTAGGCTGGAAATAAGAATAAGGTTTCTTTCCAGCAGTAAGATGCTATTCTGGAACACCTTCCTGGGGGAAACAGCAGACACAGTTAAACCTATTTTTACAATTAATCCTAATAATTTCTCTCTGGATCATGTGCAGTTGCCTCCAGACCCAGGAACTGGCCCCTTCCAGCCACACGTGGTGCAGCATTTATGTGGCCAAACTGCGCTGCACCCCTTTAAACCAGAACTGTAAGCAGAAACTCCCAGAGCCAACAAACACCAGTTCAGGTGTGTGCGAACAATGCGGCTGCGACCGGTCCAGCTTTGGCAGAGGACAAGGGGGGAGGATGTTTGCGGGACCACGGCAGTGTGGGTGGCTCCAGCTCGGGCGCAAAGACTCCTGTTGTTACCAGGAATTCCCAGCAGCGATCCCCTTCTCCCAGCACAGCAGATCCACCACTTCACAGCTAACTCCGCTGCTTTCTTTCACACTCCTACAAAACTTGCTCGCTGAGGGAATAAAACAACAGGAACATGAAATAATTATCCTTCCAGGAGCACTCCTGTGGGATGGAAGTGGATCAGCTCTGGTTTATTCCTCCTTGTCCTCAGCTGGGTGATACAAATCTCCGCTCTGCACTTGGGGCTCCCCTTGCAGAGCTCAGACCAGCATTCCCATTACCAGACCAGGAGTCCTTCCCAGCCCAAACCGACCTCTCCTTCGGCACCAGCTGCCACGGGAGCCTCCTCTGCACCAGACCCCCTGGGAGTGGGCCTGGCAGGCTGAATCCCCACGGAGGTAACCGGATGGTAACCAATGCCACACACGGATGGAGTTGCTTCTGATTTTGAGTGTCCCTGGAGAGAGGAGGAGACGACTGCTGCCACTTCGGACGAGTTCAGCTCTCCCTCATGAAGCAGCAGCCTTAGCCAGCAGCCCCGGGGTGACCTGTGCAGGGAGACGAGCGGCACACGGCTTTACCACAAAACCAGCTGAAATGAAGATCCGCGGGGCAAACCGAACCGCTCCCTCTCCTGCTGCTCTGCCCTGCACCCCCACTCCGGGCAGGCCGGGGCCAGCCGGGCAACCCGCCGCTTGGCCAGGGAGAGCCACAGGCCACCCGCCCA
>VXBL01007446.1:125185-135737 GCA_013400195.1 Aramus guarauna
GGCCGGAGAGGCCTGGCTATAGGGGCCGGGGTACAGGTGTGCCCCCGCTCTAGGGCAGGGGGCTGAGACCCCCTGTGAGTGTAAGGGGTGGGACACAGCCAGACTCCGCTACAGAGCGGGGATCCGGGACATAGATATTCCTTGACTACGGGGGGAGCTGGGACCTTCCTCCCCAGCTGTAGGGGCTGAGACGTTGGCTGGAGCCCAGCCGTGGGGCAGAGGACTGGGGACGTCCCCGTCTGTAGCCACGGGAGGAGAGGGTGGGCAACGCTCCTCCCCCACCCCGGCTCTAGGGGCCAGGATGCAGCTGGCTCTACCCCAGTATAGGAGAGGGCTGGGAGTACCCAAATATCAACCCCCCCTCCCTCCCCAGTCCTCGGGGCCAGGGCCGTGCCCCATCTATGGGGGGTGAGCCGGGAGGCAGGGGTGCCCCCCCGTGCATTTCTGCTGCAATTCAGCATGAAGTGACCTGAGCGCACACTCGTTCTCAGCCTCACCCCAGAGCATTTCCCTGCAGCCCCGAGGCCCGCGGGGTGTCACTGCTGACCCCGGGGTCAACCTTGCCATCCCAAACAGAACGGGAGGGTGGGATGCTCTGGGGCTCTCTGGCTGGAAGGGTTTCCTGGCTGCAAACCATTCCTGCTGCTCTTCTCCAAGCCCTGGGTGATGGTTTGGCCTTTTTTTTAATCAAAGCTCTGCATAGGTGTTGTCGCGACCCAGCCTGCGATGGGGCTGATTCGCCTCCGAGCCCACGTGCCCATGCCCAGGGCTGGTGATCGTCGGATGCCCGGAGCAGATCCCCAGAGGGAAAGCGCCCGTGTCCCCGCCGTGCTGGGGCTTGGGAAACACCCAGGAGCAAAACTCCTGGGAAGCCACTGCAGAGCTCTGCTCAGTTGTCTCAACCTCTCCCTGGCCTGGGGTGGGGGGGGGGCTACTAACCCCTTTGTGAGTTTGCCCTGAGCCCTGGGCAGGGTGTTGGAGTGGGGCTTCTGCTCGGCTTCAGTCCGCGGCAGCGGCGCAGGCAGGGCTCTGCTCTTGGAGCACCTTTCGGGGCCGTCCCTAGCTGCGCAAAGCCATCTCCTGGTGCGGTTTGATTGATTTGCGCTGGCTGCCGTGGGACAGTAAGCTCAGCTGAGGGGCTGGGCAGGTTGCTGCCCGAGCACCCCCCGGTTCCCCCAGCACCCCCGGCCCAGCCGGCCGCACCGTTCCCACCGGCGAGAACCGCCCGGGCCGTGGCCACCAGGTGGCACCCGGCTCCCACGGAAAGGTGGTACACGGGTACCCACGCACCCATGCAGCCCCTCACCCGGGCACCCCCCGCGCCGTGTACCCTTCACCCTCCCGGGCATCCCACGCCCGCTGCCAGCCCCACGCTCCAGCCAGCCCTGCAGAGCAGAGTGGGTCCCTCTCTGGTGCTGGAGCCCCACTTGGCTAACGAGGGTCACTTGGCTGACGAGGGTCACTTGGCTAATGCAGACCAGGGGCCCCAGGGCCACCAGCACCAGCCTGGGGTGCCGCTGCTCCCCGCTCGGGGCTCTCCGTGCATCCTCCAGCGCTGCCGTCCTGTTCCCCAGGCCCTTTGGTTTACAGAGCCCAGCAGGGCAGGGGGGGCTCGGGGCGGCTTTTCGGGGGGCAGAGCCCCCAGCAGCCCCAGCCAGGCGGGTGAAGCACCGGGGCTGCTCTGTGAGGGCGGTTGCAAGGAGACCAGGAGCTATCTGACTTCGCAGGCCCCGAGATCCCGCCTGCGGCTGGGGCGGCGCGGTGGGAGCGGGGGGCACCTTGCCGGGGGGGACGAGGACACGGGGTGAGCGTGGTGGTGGGGCGCGGAGAGCAGGGCAGGCCGAGCAGCGGGGCTATTAATACACATTTTCCCGTGATGCTCTGGCACAATTTTCAGAGCTAAAGCCGGAGGGAGCTCCTGGCCGACGCAGCCTGTGTTTGTCCCTTCCCTGCTCTGCTCTGCCTTCGTCCCCAGAACCGCTGCGGTCACCCACTGCTGTCACTCCCCCGACGCACTGCTGGAGCATCGTCTGCATCTGCCCTTGAGCTGTGGCAACAGAGAGGGGGGCTGCCCCCATCTCTGCCTGCTGCCTGGCTGCATCAGCCCCCTCCTCAGCAACTCTCCGCTTGGGTTATCTAATGACTGTGACAGAGCGTTTAAATGTCACTCCACTAAAGGGAGCGGGGCTGGGGGAGATGGAATGGGAGAAACAGGAGCAAAACAGTATCGATTTCTAGCCAATTATCACTGTTATCAAAGCAGTGCAATTAAAGGATGAGGACACATTTCCAATACCCTGCCTGCCCCTCCGAGGCCAGACGCTGGTTCATCAGCTCGGCTGAACACACACATCCGTACACACGCAAGTACTTAACGTCTGCACATGCATGCCCACGTACGCTTGTAGCACATGCATGTGCATGCAAACACACACGCGCAGCCGCGCAGGCGTCCTCGGATTGGCAGCGTCTGCTGAGCTTGTTTTCCCCGCGGAGTTAATCTCCCCAGCCCGCTTTGCTGCCTCGTTTTTCCATGCAGCCAAGATGTGCTTCCATCTGGCTCTCGCTGAGCCCAGGGAGGGTGGACGGCTCTGGGCATGGCTGGCAAAGCGCTGCCTGGGGCTCTTGCCCAAAGAGGAGCTGGAGCTGCAGGAGCTTGGCCCGTTTCTCATCCTCAGGGTCCTCTGTAAAATGTTTTCTCTCCACACGCCTGTCCCTCGTTCTCCCTCCTCCTCCCTGCTGCCCCAACTCGCAGGGGCCGGGTCCAGCCGGGTGCTTGCCCTGTGGGTATTTGGGTCTTACACTCTTGCAGGATGAGTGTTGGGGTCACAGAGCTCTGAATTACACTATGTACATCCCATCGCTGGCGGGCGGCATTTGGGAGCACCCAAGGTGCCAGCAGGGACCAGACCCCCAGCTCAAAATGCGTGCCATGGCCTGGTGCGGTAACGTGGATTATGCATGGGGAGTACCCGCAGGGTGGGCCTTGAGGCGAGGCAGGAGCTTCGTGTGTGGTTTCCAGCATCAGGAGTGTCACCACCCCCTCCGACAGAGGTAACTCCGAAGCCAGGATCAGTCCCTGGCTGAGCAGACCCAAATCACCCCCGGCCCAGCCCGGTCCCCAGGGCTGTGCTACCTGAGGCCGGTGGCTGAGCTCGAGAGCAGCATCTCCAGCAGCCACCCCAGGAGATGCTCCCCGAGCGGTGGGGAGGGAAGGAGAGCATCTGGGCTTGGGTCGTGTCACCCAGGAAGGAGTTTAAACACAAAACCATGGAGGCTAGGAGCCCTGTGCTCCCACCAGCCACCCTCCTCCCACACCTCGGGAGCCCCGCACCAGCTCTCACCGCTGAGCATCACTCCTTTCCCGGGGGAGGAGCAGGACCTGAGCCCCGACACCCGGCCCCAGCCGCCGGCCATCACCACCTCCCTCTCCCCAGCGCCCGGTCCCTGCTCTGGTCCAGCCTCTAACACATTAACCTAGTGCTGCACCAGCCCCCGGCCGCAGCGCCCCGCGCTCCCTGCCTGCGTGACACACATCTGGGGAAGAAGCAAGGAGGGGGGGGGAGGCATAACATCCTTTTAATAGCCTCAGTGGGTTAGAAACTCCCCAGCAATTACCACCTTCTCCTTGTCTGGTGCACACAAAGGACTCTCCGGGGCGTTGGGCATGTTCCTGACAAATCCAATGTGGTCGCGGGAGCCGGGAGGAAAGAGCGGACGCGGGAGCCCTTTCAGATGCTGCTATTTGGTTGCAAACTGCTTAATTTCCTGAACAAAATGATATTTTTGTTGTTGTTGTTGTTTTGATGGAAGGACAGCACTTTTTTGGCATGGTACAATCCCAGGACTATTCATCCGTCGCCACAGCAACAAGCTCCATCAATGGCCATCCGAGATTGCGGATGATTAGAGACAACATGTAAAAGGTGGAAGACGCTGGGCACCTCGCAAACCTCATCTTCCCAAATGACTTGAATTATCCTCATTATTTCTCCCCGGCCAATTCTCTCCCTGGTCCGCGGGAGACGTCGCTGTTATATAAACATGGGAAGAGCGGAGTTATGAGAGCGGTCGGAGGAGAAGGGAATGGCCTCTTCTGGTGGGGACTGACCTGGAAACTCATGACATGGAGGATGAAACCCTCTGAGATGCTCAGGGAGCTGCACATGTTTTCCCATGCCTGGGGCAGGCATCGTTCAGGGCTGTGGAGGAGTGAGACCACCCTGCCGTCGGGGCAGCGGGAAGCACGGCCGAGCTTTTGGATGGCCAAGACCTCTGCTTGTCCCTGGTCCTGCAGGACCTCGTACCCTCCTGTGCCTCTGCCTGGAGCTGTGCCGCTCCTTCCCGAGGACGCAGACGGCAGTTTTGAGTTGATTTGCTCCTGGAGCGGTTCACGGACCCAGCCCATCACACTACCTATTTTGGGGATAAACCAGAGGGAAACAGGTTGCTGGAGCCTGGTGAAGGCGTGATACATCCTAGCAGAGGGGCTTCCCACAGCAACGGTGTCTGCAGGGCTGCACCAAAGCGTGGCTGCCGTGAAACTTTAATGCCCGCCTGCAATATTCATGGTGCTTTCGACGGCAAGGCAGGACTCGCACTGAACGGCCTGAATATTTCATGGGTGGCTCCGCACCAGGATTTCGGGAGGGGTTTCCTCTGCTGCCACTGCATCCCCACCCCCCCACGAGGGCTGAGCTGTCAGTGTGGAAGAAGGGTGATGACACCCCAATTTGGAGCCAGAGAGCGCCCCAAAAATAATCCCAGGGCGTTTCTGCCCCTGCTGGGATGGGAGTGGACGTGTCCTTCCGGGCACCTCTCTGCTCCAGGGCAGAACGGGATACCCTGGGTGCAGGGCTGGGGGGTCTCTGGTGTGACCTCCCAAACCGCCTTTGGTGGATGCCCCCCACCCCGGGTCCCAAAGCACCGTGTGGGTGGTCTGGAGTGCCCTCCCCTGAGCTGGGCTGTCCTGGGGCCGCCATCCCCGGTGCTGTCCTCCCTGGCCATTGCAGGGCTGTGCCCCAGCGCTGGAAGTCCCTCTCCCAGGGACATGTGGTGGCACAGGAGGTGACGGCTGCGGGGGTGGCTGGGATCCAGGACAGCTCTCCGCTGGTGCATTCCCACCGTGACGTGGGGTGCTCACAGCCGGCGTTACGCGGGATCCGGATCTGATCTGGGTCACCCTGGGTGGGCACGAGGTCCCCAGATCCCACAGCTGACCCATGACATGGCAGCGATGGGGGAGGCGATGGCAAGAACACGCTGCTCTAGCACAGCCCCCTCCCCCTTGGCCGGACACCTTCCCAAGCAGCCCCCCGCCCGCTTTCCTGCTGCTTTGGGGGGCTGCCGGGGGGCTGGCTGCCTCTGAAGCCCCCTCAGTTGGAGCCTCAGAGGGCAGCAGAGCCCCCAGGGACAGGGATGCTGCAGCCTGATGAGGCTCAAGCAGCCGCGGGGTTCAGGTGATGCCCCAGAGCCCCTGTCTCTGCCCAGGCACGTCCCCGCCTCGCTCCGTGCCTCAGTTTCCCCACTGTTCTGCGGGGATGAGCTGAGCAGGGAGTCACGGTCACCCTCCGGAGCCACAGCAGGAGAACAGCGTACGGGTGCGATCCTGACCTACGAGGGACAGGCTCAGCCCCGAGCACGCTGCCGGGAGGGGAGGCCAAGGGACGCATTCGCCCATCGCTGTTTTCTCTGTCAAACGGAGAGGCAGGAGGAGGCCGGGCGTGGGTGTGTGTCCCCAGCTCAGCACCCAGGGGCCAGCACCGGGCAGGATCAGCTTTGCCTCCCCTCTGTGGAAGCGTGCTGAGGTCTGTCCTTGGAGCAGGGGACCATAGACCGCTGTCACCTCCCCTGAATGGCTCCAGGGAAGCAGGGACACGAGGGACAGCTCTGCCCCGGCGCGGGACAGTGTCTGTGTGTGGGGCAGGGCTGGTTGCAGAGAGCAGACCCTGCACTGTGTTTTCACCCCACGCTCCTCCGCTGCTGCAGCCGGCTGCCACCACAGAGCCACCGCCGTGTCCGTGTTCCCCCCAGCATCACACTGGATGTGAGATTCTGACACCTCCGGGCTGGGTCATTTGTGCCCTTGGGGGGGCCCCGTGCCGCCTGCCTGCCAGGGCTCATCCCCCTGCCATCGGTCCCTGCCACATCCCAGGTCCCCCCGCTTGGGGAGCACCCCCCCTGGCCAGGATGCTCACCCCAAACTTCCCCCCAGCTCCCCAGCCTCCCCTTTGGGTCCCGTCCGCTCGCCAGCAGCCCCAGTGCCCTGTGGGGAGGATGGCCAAAACTGAGACAGGCCCTTTGCAGGGAGCCGCGGTTCTGATCAGGCTAAATTGGAGCCGCTAATTAACAGCAGGAGAAGAGATCAATAAGGCAAGCGGCTGGCGCTGCAGCCGGGGCTGGGGCCGGCCGGGCTGGGGCTCCTCCTGCCACCCGGGGGGCCCCGCTCCAGCACCTTCCAGCACCGTGGTGCTGGGTCTCTGCTCTCATGCCGTATCCTCAGAGGAGGAGGATGGGAAATGCACGTGGAAGGGCAGAGCCAGGTCCCATCACCAGGCTGGGGGTGACAACAGGGCCGAGGGGAACCCCGTCATCCCACAGACCCCGGGCCATGCAGGTGATGGAGACGGAGCCAGTGCTCCGGGTTGGGGAGCTCCGGGGTGGGAGAAGGAGTTAATTCCTAACACCGAAAAGCTCTTTGTCGGCATCTCGTCTCTAATGGAAGAGTCATGTTGGATTAGCAGGCGGCCGCGCGAGGCGCCGAGCGAGTGCCCTGCCTGCCGGCACCCAGCCCCGGGGAGAGCCGGGGAAGCCATGCGGAATGGCAGATCTGGGCCACTGTGCCAGCGCCGGCGGGGGACGCGCCGCGGCGGGGACCGCGGCCGAAGACAGGCGTAGAGGAGTCTGCCGCAGTGAGCTTTCATGCCAGTTTTTGTCCCCATCACAGCGTCTTGGCATCCAGCCGTGATGCACCCATGGTGCACAGGGATGCTTCTCCTCTATTCCCAACCGGCCGGGAGAAAATGGGGTTCAGAAGAAAGGACACCCCAAAGCCTCGCGGCACGGCGGCTCCGGCGAGCAGCGGGGTGTTTGCGGCTGCGCTCCCTGCGCCTCCGCCGCTGCAATCCAATAGCCGAGGGCGAGCGATGCCCGGGCGGTGGAAAGTGGGTCAGGCACATTGGACACCATGTGCTTCGCCTCTCCTTTCACACTCCTTATCGCAGCCCTGATGGTAAATAAACCAGCCCGTCTCCCCAGCAACCCAGGGCCGTGCCGGGAGCGGAGTCCAAGGTGAGCCGCAGCGCCGGCGATGGGAGCCAGTCTGGCCAGACGGAGCCCAGAGGATGAGAAATAACCCCCAGCCCATCGGCTCGGCGTGGGGAGTGGGTGCCAGCACGGTGGGTGGGGTGGGAAATGTGGAGAGGGTCCGTTTCTTGGGGTGGTGCTGCCTCTGCAAAGGGCACTGAGTTCCCCAAAACCTGTTCCGGCAGAGCCCGAGATGGGAAAACTCAGGAAAATGGGAATATTTGTCACCAAAAAGCACAGCGAGGTGTTCGGGGCACCTTTAGGGTGAGCGAGTCTCCGAGCCAGGCTCCCTCCGGTCCCCAGCAGCGGGAGTGATGGCTGAAAGCATCAGAGCATCCCTGACCCACTGACCCATAAAAAACGAGGCATCCTGGAGGGGCCGCACCCTGTATCATCAGGCCAAGCATCCCCCTCCGCAGGTAACCCCAGAGGGCAGGGCTGGGACCCCCTGACCCCCCCCTCAGCCGCTTAAATCAAGCAGAGCCCTTTGTTTTCTGCTTTCATATTCTTTAATTCTCCTCTCCTCACTTGCACTGCAGGGGCAGTGGCTAAGCCCGGGGCTTTGCTAAGCTGGGATCGTATTAAAAGAACAGAGAGGAAGAGAGTTTCTGGTGCTAAGCTGCTTGCGGTAACAGAGATGGATTTAAGGAAACTGCTCCCGTAGCGATATTATTGCCCAAAAGCACCCGGCCCAGGGGAAGGCAGACGGGGATGCAGGGAAAGGCTCCGGGCTGGTCCTCGGTGGGATGAACCACCACCGGCACTGCCGGACTGGGGGGGTCTCGCCTGAGGCCACCCAGAGAAGCCCCATGGGGCTGCAGCCGGGGCTGGGACTCGTAGCCGGGGCTGGGACTGGCCCATTTGGTGCTGGGCGGGTGGTGCGGGCAGCGGTGGGTGGCTCACCTGGGCTTTGGCTGTATTAAAAGCTAAGTCCTCCGGCACGGCTTTTTCCAGAGCGGCAGCCAAAAAGGTGCTTACGGGGCCGAGGCAGGAGCCTGCCAAGCCCTAATTAGAGACGCTCAGCGGTACAGAGTGCTAATACGCAACCTTTTGCCTCTGGAGGCCAGGATTTAAACCGCAGCGAAATCGTCTCGGGGACGTGAGCGCTGGGCTTGGGTTGTTCGGGTGCAAGAGGAAAAGCCCCCCCCCCCCNNNNCAAGGAGCAACCCCCCCCCCCCCCCCCCTCCCCAAACTGTGCCAGGCCGGGAGCTGCCAAGACCCCCTGGCCCGTCACTGGGGGTGTCCCCAAAAAGGCTCCCTGGTGTGACGCAGGGTGACCTGAGCCCAGGCAGGAGGAGAAGCCAGAGCAGATCCCCGGGTGCTTTCCTCTCCCCTGCTCTTTCTCTCGCCCTCTCTCCGTATTAACATGTTAACTTTGGCCAAGAGCTTTTCCCACTGACCTACTGATCTTTCCTATTTCGGTCCCTGGAATTAAGGGATTGTTGGGATTAACTTGCGCTAAAGCCTCCAGATCAGCTCTGGAGCGGGACGCCCAGGTACGGGTGCAGTGGGCAGCCGGGGGCACCGGCCGGGAGGAGGAGGAAGCCGAGCAGCGGCCAACGGCTCGAGCATGGGTGGGAGGGTGCAGCACCCCACGCTCGAGCAATTCGGCTGCTCGTGGCTCCTGCTTCTCCCCTCCTGGGGGTCTTGGAGCTGCTGCGGTCAGGGCTGAGCACCCACCCAGGCGATGGGGAGGGTGAGGATGACCAGGAGCCCCCCAGGGATGGATGGGTGCTTTGAGGACCACCCTGTACCCAGCCTGTCAAGTGCTGTCCTGGCAGCAGGGATGTCATCAAGGGTCTGGAGCCAGCCGGGGCTTTGCAAGGCTGCAAACGTGGCTGCAAACGTGGCTGCAAGTGGCTCCCAAGCCCCTTCCCCGGGAAGCAGCCGGTCCCTGCGGCAGAGCCCCAGGTGGGCAGCCAGGATGGGGCCCTTGCCCAGCACTGTCCTCCTGCCACCAGCCCCTGTCCCGGGGTCCCGCAGCCGTCCCCGGCCAAGTCCTAGCAGAGGGATGCTCCCAGCCCCTGCAGACCTGCCGGGCAGCGACTTGCACCCCAGGTCCTCTGCCTGTCCCCCAGCGTGACTCCCTGGGGTCACTGGGCTCCCAGAGCCCTCGCTGTCAGCAGCAAAGAGGGGTCCAGCCACCATCTTGGCTGAGCCAAGGGCTATTTTTTTTTTTTTGCAATATGTCCACAGTATCCTAGTTTATGGACAAAAAATATCCCCCAAAATCCCAAAATATTCCCAGTTTGTAAACTCCCCCCAAAGACAGACTGCTTTTCTGCCTGGAGGGACACCCTGAGGGAGTCCCCATCCCACGTCCCTGCACAGCCCTGGGCACCGTGTGCCCCCATCCACCCCGGGTCCCCCTCGCTCACCACCGGGAGAAGTGGCATCACATGAAACTCGGCAATTTTGCAGCTGGGAAGTTCAAAAAGATGGAGGCGAAGTTGGGGCGGGGGGAGTGCAGGAACAACTCGGCTTTGAAGGTGCCTGGAGATTAACTCAAGGCCACGGTGGAGGCTCGGAGACTTTTACAGCAAAACCTCATTAAGGCGGGAGCGGGGGGGGTCGAGGGGAGCAGGGAAATCTTCTAAGCAGGAGGAAAAATGTTTGATTCAGCAGAAACAAGTGGGAAAAAAGCCCCCTCGCGTCCCCCCACTCTGCTTTTATCTGTCTCGGGAGGATCAGGGCGGAATATGAAATCTGCCCCTTTCCTCTTTCCTGTTTATCTCCTAATTATTACGCTGGAGATTCGGCAGGGCCGTGCGGTGCCTGGGCCGGTGCTGAGCGGAGACAGCGCTGCCCAAGCCGGGGCCGAGTGCCGGGGGGAGCTGCCTGGGGACCCCTCTGCGTCCTGGTGCCACTGGGCTGAGCCCCCCGGGACAGCAGGGAGGGAGAGGGCAGTGCGGGGGGGGGCAGGACCCTCCTTCAGGTGCCGTTATTCAGGCATCATCTGTGCAATGAGGTGTGCCAGGGCTCTGCGGTCCAGCCCCGGCAGACACCACCTTTGCCCCTTCACCCCGGACGCTGGAGCCCGGTGGGACGAGCGCAGGGATGGGATGAGTGGGGGGCTCAGGGGCCGGGGGCAGAGGCTGAGCCCCCCCAGAATGAACCCCCCCGGGGCGGATGCTGCAGCTGCCTGCGGTCGCCCGGCACCTCGGCCCACTGACCTACTTTGAGCATCGCTGCGCTGTGGGCGTGCGGGGACGGGGACAGGGATGGGGATGGGGATGGGGACGGGGAC
>VXBL01007447.1:1638-12357 GCA_013400195.1 Aramus guarauna
TTTTTTTTTTTTTTTTTGAGGGGGGAAGTAGTCTGTGTTGCACATTGTAAAACTTTGCCCAATACTTTTCACAGAGATTTCTCCCTATAATTTATTATGCCTTTTTTTAACCCTTATATTTCATTTTGGTTTTTTGCTTAGCACTTTTCTGCTTCACCCAACTGGTAGACCAATAGTCTTTTAAAAAATATTTTCTACTTGTACTTAATAAACCAAAGTAATATTATTTTAAGCTAATTATTTATAAATCATTAGCTTACAGGGGAATGTAACAATTCGCAGAGCTAGAGCTTTTGAAACTGAGCCATATAGCTCAGTTGGTAGCTGCTAAATCACAGCTTTGATTACATTGCAGTCAACTGCCGTAAGAACTTTGATGTCTTTAGAAACCTCAAGAAGTTGCCACTCTGATTGCAGTTATTCTCACTTCTCTCTGCCTTATGAGACAAATTCATTTTTCTGGCTCACATTAGAAGTTCTGCTGCTGTAATAAAAGGGTGTGGGACCATATCAAACAAATTTCCAATGTTGAAACTTTTTTTTTTGTTTGATAATTTAGTACTAATGGGGTGGTTTAGGGTTTGGTTTTTGTTGTTTGGTTTTCTTCACCAGAACATCAAGTATTATCCCTCTGCACCTCTGTGATGGAATCAGAGCACTAGTTAGTCTTCTCCTAAGCAGGAGATATATCCAACATAAAAGCACAAAGCTGACCGACTATGTAGTGTTTGCTCTGGGTAATTCAACTGATGTGATTTTAGTGATCATTTAACCATGATCATTTAAACGTGATCTGAGACTGTTCTAGGAAAAGCCTGATCCCATGCTGGGGTCTGGTAATGCAAACAGTGTGACCTTGTTGTTTGTCAGACATGATGTATGGCTGCTCCATGTGCACACACACACAAAAAAAGAGCAAGGACATAGATTTGAGGCTTTGATGTCCTGTAGGAATTCATGCCTGATTAAACCTCACATTAATGCCTGATTTCTTTTCCTCCTTATACCTATCTGCTCTTGTTTACAGTAGTTTTACACTCCTAGAGCAGAAGCAGCAGAGCGTGTTTCCATGTCTCAGGTATTTCCATTCATAGTCTGACACAAAGTGACCTCCCTGTAGCAGTACTTTGACACATGAGAGTATGAAATTGACTGACTGAGACATGGACAAATACTCCACTCAGACAGGACATCCTGGTTACAGTGGTGATAAAAGTAGAAGTCTAATCTAAACATCTGAAGACAAGGGTATCTTAATCAGCTTCAGCAAAATTTGACAGAGAGTATGTCTGTGCCTTTTAGTGTGAAAAGAATGGCCTTCACCTCCATTAGGTACCAAAAGGATTCTTGTATTAGTGCTCCTTATTGACCAGAAATTACTCTGATTTTACTCTAGTTGACTGTTTACTTCGTATTTTGTAATTGCTTGGCTTTTGTTTGTAATAGACGAAGGCCTAAATTAAAAGTGGGACTCAGCTACTCACATACTTCCAAGGAGAAAGCACTAAGTGGCAAAATATGACATTAGATCTAAATCAAATAACAACACAGAATATGAGAACCTTTGCAGTATTTGGCCCTTTTCTTTTTGTCATGTTGAACCACGTGCTCCCTAAGCAGTGCAGAACAGATTCAGTTTTGTTTTGTTATTAAACTGACTTATCTATGGCTTTATTTAGTAACAGTACATGAGAAAGTAAGGGAATTGCAAATGAAATGCTAAGTCTTTTATGTTAATGGTAAAACTCTTAGTTTTAGTGGGACTAGAACTTCACGTGTTGATTCTAGGCTGAATTACAGTAAGTCCGCATGTGGCACCAATGTATATTGATGCTGATGGGATGAGCTCTGACAAAGCTCTGTTTGTCTTATCACCACTAGAAAAAGAAAGTATCACAAGTAAGCTGTTGGATAGGCTTATATTATTGTCTGTAGCCAAGAAGAAAGATGACATGTGGTAGCTACTTGGTTAACAATCACTTACTTTTAACACCAATCTACATCTCTTATCACTTCATTTCCTAATCAATGACCACTTGTTAACAGTAGTCTGTTATAAAATGTCACAATAAAAGAATTCTTGCTTCTACACAAAGCAAATAGTTGTGGAATTTAGTGCTGGGGCAGTCAGTGACATTTCAGATGAACAAATGGATGAGTTTAAGAAATGCTTCATATGTTTTCATATCTGCTGACACAAAGTAATTTAAGTTAAACTGAACAAAAAAGTACTCAGCTTCTTGTATTCTAGCAGCTAATTGCTGTGAGTACCTGAAGGGCTTCTTCTGTTCTATGGGTCTTGGTAAGGTTCTTCTCTTTCATTTTTACTTCCCCATCTTTCCCTGAAGCATTTGAGAATGTATGTCACCAGAGACAGAAGAGTGCTGAAAAAGTCTTGCACTAAGGAAATAGCTTGGTGTGGCCATTTCCATGTAAATGCTATCAGGTTTTGTTTACTGTCTTAACTGCAATGCTGAATCTTTGGCATTAGACTTCACTGATGCTTACCCTCTCTGCAGTTCTGAGGTTCACTTCCTGGCCATTTCCCCTCCTATCAAAAAGAAAAGTGTGATTTATATTGCCTCCTGAGAGTAATTTAGGGCTCTGAATAAATGCTGAGCTACAAAGATAGAGTGAAGTTGGGACTATATGTGATAAATTGAATAAACTACCAAAAAGGGGCAAAAAGATGTTTTTCAACAGTTAACTGTGAGAAAAAGAAATCAGAAAATGAATAAGGCTGTGGCAACTACTGTAGTCTTTGTGCATTGTATGAAATGATACAGAATATAGATATTTAGAAGTGTTTAAGTGCTGCAGGCTTTTGAATGTGTGATCTTGAATCACAAAGTCAGTGGCTTTAACTACAAAGCCACTTCACATAGAACTAAGATATTCAGTGAATGAAGGGCCTGCCTTAAAAAGCTTTTTTTTTTTGAAGAACTGCCTCTTGTCATAATCTTCACATCATTGAATGCTTCCCTAATAAAGACTTTTTTTTTACTTTTAAGTAATGACTTTGTGCTACAATATGTCTATGCCTCTCAGATATCCTTACTGTAAAATGGATTATCCCCAATTCATGTCCACAAAACTGATGCAGAGGGAGATTGAGCATGTTGCTAGCTGCTCCATTGAAAGCCTGTACAAAATACACAACTGGAATCCAGTTTATTAAACCTTGATCCAGATTATTGGATCTGCTGCAGAAGTTTATCCTTTTCTAGAGCTTTCTGCATTGTTGTACTTTGTTCCTTTTGACTTTTTGGTAGGGGGCTGGGGAAGAGAATATAATATGGGTTAGCATAGCATTCCATCTGAAAGAAAGACCATGTGATAAGGTACTCCTGAAAAGGGTCTGTGTGCAACAGAGAAGAGTGAGATAAGCTGCTTTTAACTTTTTAGCTACTGAAGCCCTATGTGCTCTGATTCAAGCTCAACTTTTCATTAACATTGTTTTTTGATGGGAGCTTTGGCAAATAAAAATAAATAAGAAATTCTATCATGGTCAGGTATTTGCAGAACTGTGCTCTGTACTGTTTAGTGTAATCAAGTTATTTCATTAATATATATGCATATCTCCTAAACTCTGGCTTCTATATTTGCATGATTTTGTTATTAATTAATAATTCAGTAAGATTGATGAGCAGCATTGCTTCCATTAACATAATTGGATTGGTTTCTGTATGAAGTTACAGGACAGCACATTGCAAAATATAGAATGTCCTAAGTCAAACTTCATGTGCATGAGAATGGTCCTTTATGCTTGTCTACCTATTTGAAATTCTGTCACATTGTTTATACAATTAAATATTCCTGGCAATTTTATATATAAAAATGAATTTGTACTGCCAGTGAGGGACTGGCAGGTAGCTAGTTTTGCCTCCCTGTAAATGACTAAGACTATACACATAGCTGTACATAAACTGACTCTGTGTAACATAGTATGACATATTGACTTTATGTATGTTGCACATACATATACAGATGACAATATATTTATGACTATTTGTATAACTTGGAAACCTGTACTTGATTTTTACCACATGAAACACTGGAGTAGACTTGATTGATTTTTAGTTTCTGTAACTATTCCAAGAAGTGGTTAAAAAAAGGCAACAACAGAAAAAAAGAACCCTATTTTTCTAAATGGAGTGACCACCTGGCATTTAAAAATAATTCTATCATTTTGATGGAAGTTTCAATGAATTAATTCTCTTTGATTCACACAAATATTCTGATTAAAACTTATCACATTTGAAAATTACATGTGAACTAAAGTGACCTTTTATAATAATAATATGAACTTGGTGATACATTTTCCTACCCAGGCCTGATGACTTGAAAAATCTTTGTTATTTACTGTTTAATAGTTCCAGCTCAAGATATGATATAAGTGCTTATTCACTGAAGACCCAATGTTTATGTAAATCTACCATTTTGTCAGTGTTGCATCTCATCTCACTCAGTCCAGGAATTAATGGTAGCCACAAAGTTTTCCAACTCTGATGGAACTGGCTTAATGTATTAGCAAAGCAGCTGCCTAAGCAGGAAAGAATTCTCTGTCTTATAGAGCACTAGGGAAGGAAGGAGGAAAAAGAAAAAAAATATTTAAAATAACAAAACCTTTGAACAGAATTCATATTGGGATAAACATAGAAATAACAGGGATAGGCAGTAACTATAGCAACTTGAAAAGTAGCTGTGTCAGCTGCAGGAAGCAGATCTGCATCCCTCCTAGAAGACGTTGTCTTGAAATGAGAGAAGAACTGGCCTGTTAGCTGACGGAGAGGATGAAATAGGAAAATATGTACAGTTTTATTTTGAATAGATCTGTGTACTTCTCAAAGTGTTAATTAAAATCAGTAATATTCTGGAATTCAGCATGAAATCTGGTTGTGCTTTTCTTGTGAGACTCTGAAAAGGGAAACCGCAGGGCCAGTTTTTCTACTTTCTGTTGCCATCAGCCCAGAGGCAAGAAAGTTCATCCTTAAACTGCAGCTTGTAGGAATTTTGCGTTCTGAAAGTCCCTGCAGGACCCAGGGTATGGCCAATGCCTGCACTCTGCTCCAGTCCTGCATTCTGCGGAAACATACTCATGCTGCAGTGGCTTGGGAATGTCTAACGAGTGTATCAGAGAGAATGACACTTGATTGACCATATTTTCAAACATTTATTTAGAAGAATAAAAGAGAACTTAAAATGCTAGGTCACACTGACAAATCATCAGGTTAGGTTGCATGTCAACTTACACAATGGCTTGTGCCTAGAAGAAAAGATGGTGTCCTTCAGCCACAGCTGCAGCCTACACACACAGCTGTACTAACCTCTTGGGGAAATGCAGCTAATCTTAGGAAAAGATACTGAGATCTCAAGGTCATGGTCAAGGGTCTTTTTTTCTTACGAGGGAATGGACTTCCAGGGGAGATTGAGCTAATCAAGGGTTGGACTACTCTCAGGATTTGCTACGACACCCTGTTCTGTGGCAGAGCAGTACTGTCTTATCAGTATAAAACTGAATAGATTATTCTCTGGACTGATAAAATTCATTCTTTGTGCAGGGATGACAGAAGGTTTCTGGGAGCTCTGGGGAATTCATTGTAACAGTGGAATTGTATCATGTAAGTGTACTGAGTGCTGCAGAAATCCACAACATAGATGTATATTGGCATTCACATTATTTTATTTTTTGAATAAAGGTCCAAGCACACATAGCAGTCAATGATAGCATTCTTGAGTTAAAAATGAAAATTAATGCAAAGAACTGCCCAATCTCCTGCTTTAAAATATGAAAGGAGTTAATGTGCACACAGAATTAAAGTTAATCCAAAGTTACATTACTTTATTAGGGTAGTATGAAAATAAGGTGGGCTGACCTTGGCTAGCTGCCAGGTGCCCACCAAGCCACTCCCCTTCCTCAACGGGAGATGCAACAAAAGGCTCATGGGTCAAGATAAGGACATGGAGATCACTCAGCAATTACCGTCACAGGCAAAACAGATTTGACTTGGGGAAATTAGTGTTACCAATTAAACAGAGTAGGCTAGCGAGAAATAAGAACAAACCTAAAAAGTCTTTCCCTCTGCCCCTCCTTTTTTGCTGGGCTCAACTTCACTCCCAACTTCTCTATCTCCTCCGCCCCAGCAGTACAGGGGAGTGGGGAATGGGGGTTGTGGTCAGTTCATAGTGATTTGTCTCTGCTGCTCCTTCCTACTCATACTCTTCCCCTGCTCCAGAATGGGATCCCTCCCATGGGAGACAGTCCTTCAAAAACTTCCCCAGTGTGGGTCCTTCCCACTGGCTGCAGTTCTTCACAAACTGCTCCAGCGTGGGTCTTTTCCACAAGGTGAAGTAATTCAGGAAAAGACTGCTTTACTGTAGGTCTCCTGATGGGGTCACGGGTCCTGCCAGAAAACCTGCTCCAACGTGTAGTCCTCTCCATGGGGCCACAGGTCCTGCCAGGAGCCTGCTCCAGCACAGGCTCTTCATGGGGTCACAATCTCCTTCAGGAAGCACCCACCTTCTCCAGTGTGGAGTCCTCCGTGGGCTGCAGGGGGACAGCCTGCCATGGTCTTCACCACAGGCTGCAGGGGAATCTGCTCTGGCACCTGGAGCACCTCCTGCCCCTCCTTCTTCACTGACCTTGGCATATGAATAGTTGTTTCTCTCACATCATCTCACTCCTCTCTCCTGGCTGCTGCTGTTGTGCAACATTTTTTACACCTTCTTAAATATGCTATCACAGCATGCTACCACCAGGCTGAGCTTTGGCCACCAGAGCTAGCTGGAACTGGCTCTGTCCAACATGGGGGGCAGCTTCTGGCATCTTCTCACAGAATCCACCCTTGTAGGCCCCCTGCTACCAAAACCTTGCCTTGTAAACCCAATATAGACAACCCTAAAATAGGCTTTTGTGATTTTGTACTACACTTTTATAAAAATTAGTTTGGGAGGTGTAAAAGACAAGTGAAGGGAACAACAAATATCACTTTAAAAATGAAATAAAGTAATCTTTTTTCTCAACCCCACCCTGGCCCCTGGAGGGTGAGCTACCTGGCAGACTGTGAACTGAAGGATGGAATGGAGGCCAGCAAAGATCAGGTTGGCAGAACATGCTTGCCCTGAGGTATGCTTGATTTCTTTTTGTGACTCGTGTCTTCACCAAAACTGGATGATGGCACATTTTCAACAGTATGCATTCAGGACTAGGAACTAAATTTATAAATCTAGTTAAATTAAATTGCTAAGTTAAACCTCTAAATCCCTCTCCATTTGAGGATAGAGTGTCTTCAAAATGTGACCAGAAATTAAAAGTTTTTAGGTTATTTGATAAAAAGCCCATCTCCACACACTAAATGTAGCACAGAGCAATAATGGCAAGCAGGGGAACCTTCATCCATATGGGGAACTCAGAGAAACAGACCCGCTGCCCCACTGCCTCTCAGAACTGTTGCAAAAGAGAACTGATGTGCATCATCCGGGTCTGAAACCCACCAGATGAGTCTGGAAAGGCTCTCCAGAGCAACTTATGGACTGAAGTGGGGCGTTACTGCCTAGGGAGTATAGGACACAATACGGGATGCAGGGGAACAGAATAGAATAGAATAGAATAGAATAGAATAGAATAGAATAGAATAGAATAGAATAGAATAGAATAGTTGGAATTATCATCTAGTCCAAATTCCTGACCACTACAGGGCCTACCAAAAGTTCAAGCATGTTATTAAGGGCATTGTCCGACTGCCTGTTAAACACTGACAGGCATGGGGCATTGACCACCTCTCTAGGAAGCCTGTTCCAGGGTTTGACCACTGTCTTGGTAAAGAAATGCTTCCTAGTGTCCAGTCTAAACCTCCCCAGACATTCAGGGAATCTTGGGATTGCACAAGACTACTTATAGCACGTTTAGTGGATAAACCAAAGGCAGAGAAAGGGAGGGATCATGGTGGCTTGGAAAGGAACAAGTGTGGGTAAATAGAGGGCTAAGAAGAAATAAGGGGTTGCTTATGTGTAAACAGGTTGCTGGTCAGTATGCTCGCTGGCCATGCCCAGTACCTGGTTGTCACCTGCTGTCCTGCCTTCTTAAATTCCATTTCTAACTATTTTCCTGGATGAAGGGACTCTACTCTGTGTGGATATGATCGTATGGATGTTCAAGTGTCAGCAACTGGAGTCAGACCATGGATTATAGGGTCTGCATATCAGCAGGGTCATCAACTGGAGAGACTGGAGTGAGTAAAAACAAGTGCCAACAACTGCAGTGTGGATCAGGGGTCATGTGTGTCTGTGATGTGAACAATTGGACCAAGTGAGAGTACAAATATCAAGCAAACTAGATGGAAAGGAGGTTAAGGATCTTGGGAAAAAATGTGTCTCTGGGAGTGAGGCAATTGGAGAAGCTAGCTTCTAAAGGGACCAGGAGGTCTATGCCAACTGATGCAGAGGCTGTAAGATCTGAAGGTCAACTAAGACACTGCATGTGAGTATGTTTCTGTGTGTGAGGCAACTGAGGAGAACAAGAATCCAGGCTGGATGGACTGCATGTCTAAGCTATTGGGTAGTGTGTGCCCAGTTACTGGAGGGATCTGCTGTGTGCATGTTTATGTGCTGCTGTGTACAAGGAAATCTGTGGGGTCTGGGGACTAGAGTGCCCTGCTGTCAGCAATTGGGGAGACCTGGGATCCACGATCAGTTACTGGATGGACTGCGTGTCTAATCCAAGCTACTAAGAAATCCATAGTGCATGTGTTTGTGAGTGAGGAGGTCTGTAACAGCAGTTGGAGTGGGATTGCAGGCCTTGGGGGCTCATAATACTAGGGTACAGCAGTTGGGGAGATTGGAGATCCAGGGATAGACTGAGTATCTAAGTGCAGCTACCGGAGGAATCCACATTATATATATGCATGTTTCCTACTAATGGATCTTCATCCTGATCAGCCAAAGGGGAACAAGATGAGGCCATTGGCACTGTTTATGTTGGTGCTGTTTGTGTTTGTGTGAGTGCTGAGCGTTTCTGTCTGTACTGATCTGTGGAGCTGTCCATGTGTGTATATGTATGTACGTTTGCATGTATGTGCCTACTGTGAATACATGTTTAGTCTCACTACTGATTGGAGGTGGAGGCGTGGAGCTGCAGCAGCCTTGCCTCTGTCAGACCACAGGATCTGACAAACTCTGATAAGTTAAGAACCATGCTTCCCTCCATGAGACAGAAACAGGAACATCCATCAGAAAAAAAAAATCCACAATCAAGGGGATCCTGTATCCTTCCCTCACCAGGCAGAAGGCAATAACTTAAAGGAATGGAGTGAATGGAGGGAAGTCTACACTCAGGGCAGCAGGCAAACCCCCTCCTTGCCTACATCGCCTTCCCAGGTGCCTCTATACAACAGGTATGATGCTCTGGATTTGGAAAGTCAGTCAACTGATGATGTGGCTGATAGTCCATCTACACCAGAGGTGTTGCCAAGGTCAGAAAGACCTACCACCACCCCTGCATCATGTCCACCACCACAAGGTTATAGTTGGAGGTGACTCTCTTCTGAGAGGGTCTGATATGCCAGCCGGATCCTCCTCTTAGGGAGGTCTGCTGCCTCCCTGGGGCCCAGGTTAAGGACATCACTAGGAAACTTCCTAGTTTGGTATGACCCTCGCACTATTACCCATTACTGCTCTTCCATGCGGGTGGTGATGAAGCTGCAACACATAGTCCAAGGGCGACCAAAAGAGACTTTAGGGCCTTGAGATGATTGGTGACGGAATTGGAAGCACAGGTAATTTTTTCCTCCATCCTTCCAGTTGCAGGCAGTGATATTGGAAGAAACAGATAGACCCAGTCTATTAATACATGGCTTCATGGCTGGTGTCACCACCAGAATTTTGGGGTTTTTGATAATGGGATGGTCTACACAGTACCAGGCCTGCTGGCATCAGATGGGATTCATCTTTCTTAAAGGTGAAAGAGGGTCTTTGCTCATGAGCTAGCAGGGCTGATTGACAGAGCTTCAAACTAGACTTGAAGGAGGAAGGGGATAACATCAGGCTTGTCCATGACAAGCCATGGGATGACATGCCAAGGTTTAAGGTATGGGCTGCTAGCAAGGGGCTTCAGCCTGTTGCTGCAAGATGTGCTGGGTACACTGGAGCACACTTGAAGTCTTAAGGAGATGAGCCAGGAGCCCCTGAGGTAATATGAACCAACAGAGAAACACAGGTGAAATACCTCAAAGGAATTGGCATGTGTTCCTCTAAAAAAGTGGCACAGCTGACAGCCCAGTTGAAATGCCTGTACACCAATGCATGCAGCATGGGCAACCAACAGGAGGAGTTGGGAGCCAACGTGCTACTAGAAAGTTATGACCTAGTGCTGTTACCGAAACTTGGTGGAATGAGTCCCGTGACTGGAGTGCAGCTGTTGATGGCTACAGGCCCTTTCAGAAGGGACTGGCGAGGAAGGAGGGGGTGGAGGGGTGTTGTGGAGTTACTGGGTACCAAAACCAGCTCCGGTCAGGTCCACTGCTGCACCCGTGCTGCTTCCTGTAACGTTTGTTCTCCATTGGTTCAGGTGATTTCTGCTATGGTAATTCCTGTAACATGCAACTCAAATCATGGGTTACAACAATTTAAAGGTATTTCCATTACAATCTCCACCCCTGGTCCCTTCGAGTCAGACCATCAAGTTTACCATTGCAATGAACACCTCCCCTTACCCCTGCTCCG
>VXBL01007447.1:20415-35099 GCA_013400195.1 Aramus guarauna
CCCCCCAATCAGTGGTGGTTGCAAGTATTTCTTCAATCCTGCATAAAAGCTCTTGTACCTGGGTGAAATTCTTCCACGGGAAGTTGGGTGTGTGTTACAAGGTGCTGAACACACGCGTGAAAAGTGTGCGTCTTAAACATTGACAGCTTTGAACCTTGCTGCAGTAGATGCTGCTGACAAGCAATTTCCCTATTTGTATTTTGCAGGGTCTACATGAGCAGGTTTGGGGGGAGGGAAATTCTTTCAGATTTTACAGAGGATTGCATAACTGCTTATGTTTATTTAAAAAGAAAAGGAGAGGCAAAACCAACCCCCAGCCTGAAAAGAAACACATGAAACTGTTTTCACTGACTTTTACTGAGCCTTCACACTGTTTTCTCAACTAGTTTCATTAAATAGCACGCTTTAGAAGGTGGGCCTCTAGTGCTGTGAAAACCTGGGGGGGAAATGGAGAGATATCTATATACTTTCACAATCTTAGGCTTAAAATAGCATGACTTGACTGTTTGTACATAATTTATTTATTTTTTAAATGTCAATAGCCATTCTTTTAATCCTTTAGTGATGAGCCACTTCTTTTTCAAATTATTCTTTTTACAGGCCTTACCCCAACTCAACCTCACCTCTCTCAAAACCAAAATAAAATGCTGGTTTGAATGCTTTTGTATGTCTCTGGGTCACAGTCATATGCCTTTAATAGTCCATCATTTGTAACTGCTAAAGTATATGTCCAGTATTAAATCATAGTACAGTGTAATGCTTAGACAGCATGCCATGCAAGGATCAAATTGCAGATAAAGTTCACACAGGAATCTTCTGCAGTGCTTTCACTTGACCCTTGTAAATGTAAGAAAAGATCTTTATAAATGGAAATGTACATCCAGCAAGTAGTTGTTTCTGTGCCCAATTTAAACTGTGAATTGACTGTGGTGAAAAAGAATGTATTTTTATTTAATTTTTACAGTAGATATATTCATTCCAATTACTTTCTGTAGGCAGCTGTATGGTAGAAATTATTTTTACTTCTTGTACCTTGAACTTTACTTGGGGTGGAGGAGGGGAAGATGATGATTCTTTTAAGGAGGGAGACAGGCAGTTATAGTAAGACTGGTGTATTTCGATTATAGGTAGAGGTAATTAATTGTACTTAATATATCTCAGAATGCTTTGGAGAATAAACCATACAGTGTTTAGGTTTGATAATTTGCTCTCAGACGATAAGCTAAGATGTAAATGAAAATAATATCAGATATTTTTCTTGCTTTGCATACTTTGATTATATAAGTCTGCAGTGTGAGAATGTGACTATTCACAAGCCTGTATCACTGTATGAAGAAAAACTTAAAACAAGAACAGTCTTTCCTGTGGTGTAGTCACTCAATCATACCATGTCCTTTCTGTTTGTATATGCATACTGCTTGCAGCCCTTGCATAAATTAAATGGACTCTCTTCAGCAAGCAACAAACAGGGTTTTTTCTCCCTCAACACACACACCCCCACCCCCCCCATTTTTATGGTGTGTAACTGAAATTAAACACAGGTAGATAATTTGCACCCCCAGTTGTTTCTCTGTCATACTGGTGTAACTACTATGGGTGTAAGTGCTTTTAGGTGCCTCTGCCAGTTGAAAAGAAGTATTTTGCTTACTGTTTGTATTGCCGTAGTGTCTGGGAGCTGTGATCAGGGACCTTAACTAATGTGTTAGGTGCAATGTATCCATGGAACAAAAACTTGGGCCTGGCCCCCAAAATATTATGATCCAAAATACAGAACAAGATACTGTAAGTGGTACAAAAACCAGACTGCAGCTGTTGTTAAGAAGAATACATTGGTCCATGTGTATGCATTATCCAGCTATGTATTTTCTCTTTCTTGTGTTAGAGCAAAGGCAGTTGTAGAACTTAATGTAAGACTCACACAGTTCTCTGTGGGAAGTTCTGGTATCAAAGGGCACTCTTGGGACATGTGAATAGTGGCTTGGTTTTGGGGCATTTTTAAATGAATTTAACTTGACTAAATGCTGAAAGTTGAAATAAAATTAAAAAAACCTGCATCAACCCAATATGAAACATTTTGTCTTCAGGCTATACTTAATTTTTACCATTCTTTAAATTTAAGGTAATTTTAGAAAAAATTTTGAAATGGAGTTTTCATTTCAAAATCAAAGTGTTGTACAGGAAAAAAATCACATTGCTTTTCCTTTTCACCCATGTTTTCTAAAAGCTGTTCTAGCTCTTTCTTCCTCTGGTCTACCTCCTGTGCCCAAACCCCCAAAAAATATGTAGTAACAAATACCTCTTCAGCAGAAAGTTCTTAGTGAATGCAACACCCTGCCTATCCCAAATTGCCCATACATAGAAGTACTGCAAGAATTTCCCATTGCAGTGTAGTCTGGCTACTGGGATGCTTTGCAATAGTAGTGAAAGTAACTGTACGTTGAGAGAATGTTTTTGGTAAAATACCCCAATATAAATATAGTCTTTAAGTACACAGGGCCTGTACATGTGGTACAGGACAAGTACAAATAGCCTGTTCAGGTTTCAGGGCAATTTTTCTGACTGGGTGTTTATCTCAAGTCCTGACATAGCAGAACAGACTGATTTTTGTGCTCGTCATTTTTGTTGGCTCACAGTGGCCCATCAAAACAGATGGGAAGTTTTTTATCTATTGTTAGTTGTTATGTGTAGTGGGTGGGCAATTCAGTGTGCTTCTGCTAAGAGGGAATCTTAACTGTGTCAGGACTCTAAGGCAGATGTAGAGAAGCATAGGTTCTTACTTTTGCCAGTTGTCTTAAGGTTCCTTCTTTTTCTTTTCCTCCTCATCTTTCCTCTGCCTCTTAATGTCCTGAGGGTGTGATATAAACTTACCTTGTCCTGGATCGAAAACCAAGAGTATACAGACAAAGACTTCAATGCATTATGTGGCAGACGAAAACACAAAAATGAATCTGCAGTACAACTGTCTCAATCTTATTAAGTTAATTCTTGCCCAGTTTGGCTAATCTTAAGAATATGCTTGTGTGTCAATGCTCAAGTATTGGAGCATTTGACAGAATGAGCACAGAAAAACATAAAACTGTTATGTATTTGATTTTAATTTTTTTGCTTGAATCTGAGGGATGCAGCGCAAACATTCTTAAATGCGCAGTTGAAGAATGATGTTCTGTTGGATCAGTGCTAAGGAAATTCTTGCAATAGAAATTCAAATGCTAAGAGGTCTTGCTTACAAAAGCATTCTTTCATTGTTCATGACTGCTTGTTTATAAATTAAAAGCAAATCTGCATCTGCCTGTCTCATCCGATTTCACTGTTGGAAGGACCAGTACCCAAACAGTTCATCCTACAGGAGCTTATAGATGTGAAGGAACTTCTTGATGATTTAGCAAGGGAAGTATTCCCCTCCTATTTTGTACTGAGCCATGGGTAGTTGAAAAAAATTGTACCTAAAGGTTAGGTTTTCTGTTTTTTTTGTTGTTTTGTTTTTTGGTTTTTTTTTTCAGACAAAACTGAAGCAGCAGACTTTAAGAACATGAGGGACCTTTACAGAATCTAATCTGACTCATATATGCGTTATTTTCGGTTAGCTGAGAGCAATAACATATATTTGATAGAAGTCTGTCTTTCAGAGATGCTTGACTAAGTGTATCTTCTGTATTAAATGAAGTTTAATGTGCAGATGTCAGCACTTGCAGCTATTCTTAGAAGTTACCTCTAGTATTTCCAATGGTTGACTGTCTCTCTCTAAGGAAGTCTTATTTCTAATTTGCCTGAATTTTTAGCTGTTGAGGTTTTTTTATATCTTTGACAGTAAAGAGCCATTTAGTATGTGATGCAGTTTCTTTGCAAAGGTATTTGGATACCTCGCTCAAGTGACTTCAATCACCTGACAAATTATGTTTGTGAAATACTTTAAGTCTGTCATGGTGAAACGTCTTGTCTCATGTTTTTGTAGCTCTTACACCATCTCCAGTTCTTTTGATCAGAGGTGATGCTTTGTGAGTGTTAAATTTTACAATGCTTTCAAGGCCTGTAAGTCTCTGCTAGCTCAGATTTTCTTTGATGTAATTCTGTCCCTGTCAATAGCATCAGCTTGGTTATTTTGATATTTTTACCTATAGGTGGTACACAAAGCCGCCTGTCTTAGTATTTTTTTTTTTTAAGTGATCTCCTTGCTGTACAATCTCTGATCTCCTTTTGTGGAATGGATCTTCATCACTCATGGCTTTTGCAGGGTTTTGAAAGGTTTCTATGGAAGTTCAGATTAGTAGACTGTTCTGGATGGGAGTGGTGGGAGAGGACAACGTGTAGTGTATGGAGAAACGAGGCTAAGGAAACTGCAATTGTAATGTTACAAGTTGGAAAACTCAACTAATCCTAAAGCAATGACTGGCCCAGCATGTTATTTGGAGCTGTAAATTAATTCTATGACTAACTACTATGGAAAACAGCCGTTGTCTCCCAGTCTTTTTGGATCTGTGATTCCCAAGTTTGTTTTTTTTTTGATGCACCATGGAAAAAAACCACTTATCCAAACAGTTGAGGCTCCTCTTTTGTTATGCTTTAATCAGTGATACATTCACTTTCTTCTGTGAAGGCTGTTCTAGACACTGCCTAGTATCCTTGCCTGTGTGTGGAATTGTGGAATATTTGTGTCCAGATTATTTCTTCATCTACCACCAATAGCAGCCCAGCAGAGCTCAGGATGGTTACTTAGTAAGTGGAATCCTCAAATGTGATAGTTGCATAATGGAAAAAAATGCATGATAAGAGTTCACCAATAATTAAAGTGTGTGGTGGATGCCTGTATTTATGCTTTTGCCTTCATAGTGGAAACCTTGTGTAAGTGACATGCTGGTATTACAGTATATTGTAGAGCTAGTTAAGAGTTATTGTTAGATAAAGAGTTTTTGTGTAGTTTTAATGTTGTCAGGTGAACATCTGTTGTCTTTTAAAAGAAAAAAGCTCTAATAGAACTGTTGCTGATAAAGGTCTGTGTATCTGTGTATAGGTGCTTCATTTATGCCTAAATAGGTGATATTTGATGAAGTGGTTCTTTGTAACGGAGGAATGTAATTTACAAAGAACTAAACCTAGTTTTGTATATAAGTGATAATGTAGCAGTAATTATTTAGGCAGATAGCAATAGTTTTTAGGAATAGAGCAGTAACAGCCAGCAGTCAAAATAATCTCTGTGCTTGATAATATGGTTTCTAAGGCTGTTCCTTAAGAATGTATGTAACTTCATCACAATCTGAAATACTGTTTTGCTAAGGAGAAACATTGGACAACTTGAGTGACCACCATTTTTGTTACTCCGTGTGTGTGTGTCCTGCTGAAGGTCTTAATGTAGCTGTATGATCTAGCCAGCCTTGCCCTTGTCCATAGTTATAGATACAGGTATATTCCTAAGAGAACTAGAGGTTCAGCCATGCAATTCCTTATAAAGCCTGTGAAATGATTTAATTTTCTTTAAGTAAAGATGGGTTTAAATGTAGATAGAGTTGTGTTAGCTTTGCTTGGTCTGCAGTGTTCTCTGCTTGTTTTCCTTCTGTGTTATATGCTTGGGAAAATGTATGACTTTCATTCTCTTGAGCATCACATGTGGAGAAATATGCCCAGAGTAGAACTCAGAAGTGAAATGCCTTAGGTCTAGTTCCTGCTGATAGCTGTGAAGGAAGCTTTAAGAGCATTGTCTAAAGCATTGCATTTTATTGGGAGGATGTCGCATTTCTCCAGCTGTTTATCCCTTCCCTCATCTTGAATGTTTATGCAGAAGTGTGGGAAAAAGATTCCATCTGCTGTACTTTGTCTCTGCTGTTTTTATTTGGTATAAATACAGACAGAAAATAAGTGAGAATTCCCTTTAACTGCAATTCTGTAACATTTTTAAAACATGGGGAAGATAGATCAAGTACTAAAATAAAACAGATGCAGTCAGACAAATTCAAATGCCTGGCACAGTTTGATAATGTTATGAATCCAATTCCCTCATCAAAATAGCACCTCTCATTCTCATTGAAAACTTGCTTTATTTTTTGCTTGAATTGGCTGGAAGGTCTTAAGAAATTCTGGATGGCAAGTATTTGTGATGCAGTGGATAAGTTTCACCAACAGTGCAGAAACAGATTGTGATAAAAATTACTCCATAGGCACTTGCATGCTTACCAACACTTGATGTGCAGGAGAATGGAAGTTGATGGTTAACATAAAACTGCAAAGTTGTGTGCCTGTGGGCAGAATTCTTTGTAGTATGCCTATTTTCTAAAAGCCAATCACCTTTCAGGTTTAAGACCATCTAAGAAGTATTTTTAGGAAGGCTGGTAGTTTGGCTAGGCTGAGGAGCTGGGAATGTAGGTGTGGAGAGGTTGAAGCTGATGCCTTTATAAGAAAATGGCTCAGAAATAGGAAGCTTATTGCGAGGTTAAAATTGTTAAGAAAATATTATTCTTCAAATCTTTATGTAATACCAGACTTACCTCAACTTGCTGGCTGTGTTAACTGCATTACAAGGGGTCCACCATCTTTCCTTTCCTCCTACTCTATTTGTAGTTCTCAATAAAATCAGTAGATTCCTGGCTTCTTGTTGCTTCAGCATTTGTTCAAATGTCTGATTTGATCATATGCGTGAGAGATGCTATCTGACTGAATGTAGAGTCCTATTTTTCTTGGCCAACTAAATAGGTGTATAGATGCTTTTGCAGATTAATCTGTTCTATTTCCCCCCCTTTGGAAGGTGACAATGCAAGGAAGATCAGTTGGATGAAATTTTCCTGTAAGCTAGGGAATTTTTTGGTCTGAATACCTGTTACAAAGAGCAAGAGTGTTGGAAAGCCTGCATACTCGTGCTTGGCTTAAGGACTAGCAAAAATGAAGTACAGGTCTTGAAAGTTTGGGTTTTTTATCCTGCTGGTGACGTTTCGCAGGTAGTAGAACAGTATCATTGCTTGTAAGTCTAGGGTTTGTGCCATGGATTACCCTACTTGCCCTTCTCACTTAACAGACACAACAGAGCCCTAGTTTTAATCTATCTTTGATCTTCTACTTTAGATGGTGAGGATTTCTTTCAAATGAATCTGCTTTGCATACCAGATTTTGCTATTCAAAACTGGAGCCTTTTCTATAGTGTGTGTCCTGTTTCCTCCCTGACCCAGAGCTGCTCAAAGCATTACAAAGTTCAGTTATTGATATCTAAGAGAACTAAGTCTAGAAGTGAACTATCTTTCTCAAGGCTAAATATGTCCCTTAAGCATTTTTCCTATACCAAGTTTATAAACTTTCAATTTATTAGCAACCAAAAGTAAAAATATTTTCAGTAGATAATAGCTATCACATTGAAGATAGCATATGGTAGTAGTATGACCAAAAAATACTGTAGTCATTTTAAAAATGACACGAAACAGAAAATCAGAATCCTTTCAAGTATGCATTTCAGCTCATGATTTGAAATCACTAGTTGTTTTTTACAACGTTTCTACTGTGCTGTACAAAGTTGAGTTATGTGTGACATGGGATTAGGCAAAGTTGGCCAGCAAGGCACTGATGCTGGCTTAAAGAAACATTTTATTCAGGAGATACTTAAATGTAGGCATATGGGTTTTTTTTCTAATTTCAGATGAGACAGAGTGGCACAGACATTTTCTTCCAGTTTGTAAACTGTGCAATTGTTGTATCTTTCAAGGATATTTACACTGAGTATAGCTTCTTGACAGAATTGCTAAGAGCAAGAGGGAACTATTCCCAAAAATCTCTTGGAAGGTTTATCTGGCACTAGATAAAATTGCAAAATTATATGAGCTGTACATACCTTACTGTAGCAGATCTCCACCTTCTTTTGTCCTGTTACTTGCTTACAGAAGCAACTTTGGTTTTTAATATCCTATATGGACATTAAAATACAGACTTCGCTTTTCACTGATGTGTACTGTCTGCCTGTCTTTCTCTAGCAAGTTAGTGTTAGTTTGAAAAATTTGTGGTTCTAGTTTCCAGCTCCAGCGGATTTGAAATGGTGCAAGCTTGGAAAAGACTTCTGCTTTTGGAAGCCAAGCTTCCTTGAAGACAGAGGTAGATGATAGATCTTCATGATCTGATATCTAATGTAATTCTCTCTTGCATAGATTGTGCCAGCAGTGGTTTTATTTCATGTTCTGTCACCACTGTTTTGTTAGCACTACTGGTGTGTAGCCTGATGAATCAGACAGTTTAGACTGATCTAGACACTATTTTGCTGTGGGTGCTTATTGTTTTGGAGTTTCAGTGTTGGGAGACTTTCAGAAAAGTTTATTGAGGTAAATTTGCTGTTCTTTGCAGAGCAGGCAGGGTGCAAATAAAATAGAAATGGGCATTGGTTACATTTTTAACTTTTTAATGAACTTTAAATTTTCAAACTCTTTTTTTCCCCTCTTGGTGCTTTTCTTTCATGGGTGCACATATAAGTCGCAGGCTATGGTTAGTAAATTCCTGTCATTTTAATTTTAATTTAGCATTTTTGTTTCTTGGCCAAAACTTGTGCTGACAGTCTAAACAAAACAGAAGGATCCTCAGGCTTAAGGTATAACAAGATTTTTAACAATTTGCTTGAATGTTTTCAAAAAAAGATAGTAGTACCATGCTGCATGTGTTCAAATGTAAAGGACAAAGGTCCTTTACTATAGTTTTTGTTAAAAAGTTGTTTCTAATCATGAAGCTTAACAATAACTGTAGCACAGCAGGTAGGTATGGTTAGTGCTGTTGCAGCGTTCAGGAAGGGGTATGCCTTGGTTGTTCAAGCGACAGAGGTTATACAGTATTGGAAGAGGTAGAATTCTAAAATTGTTTCCATTGCTGAGGAGCTCGCATTGAAGTACAATATATATAAGCCAAAAGAACTTTCTATCTGTAGTTAGTTAAAACCTTAAGTAGACATACATACCAATCTTTGCATGTGTTAGTCACATACCATGTATAACTGTGAAAGAAGAATGGACAAGGTAAGTATGGTGGACTTTCCAACCCTTATCCAGTATTTGCCAAACTTCTGATACCTGAAGCACCTCTTTATGGGTTAAAACTTGTTGCAGCACCACAGATGTGAGTCTGGGCAACAGTGTGCATGTAGCTGTTGGGACAGGCTCACGGTCTACACTTTCTCTAAGCTTTTCAGTGCCTGTTACTCATGTACCAAGCTAAGCATGGATAGGCAGAAGGCAAAGGCTTCTATGACACGCTTCTGGCATGTTAAGGGTTTTCTCCTTTATGAAGACACATAAAAATTAGCTTTAGCGTTCTGTTGCTCAGTTTAAGGTTTCTTTTAAAAGAAGGCAAACCTATCCTATGTGAACATAGGGTAATCTGAAAGTTGTTCTCTGCAGTAATGACATCCCTTCTCAGTGCTCCTGCATCATGGATGTGTTCATGCCAAATGAATTCCACAGCTATAGCTTCTTTGGGCATAAACTTGAGAAAGGAATGGTTTTGTTAACAGAAGAGACTTGTCTAAGCATTTCTACAGCTTCCTTACTCGTTAGCCCTTACATTATATAACATAAGGGTTGTAATATTAATATTTTTGCTGCACCTTCAAAATACATCATTTTTCAATAAAAAATAATTTAAAAGCTACAGTCCAGAAAATAAAGGGCTGTTTTTTTCCTTCAGAAATAAAAGTAGGTAGTAATGCCTACAATGTAAAGGGCATACTTTTATTCAAATCACTAGAGTGACTGCGGTGAAAGAGATGTAATGACAGTGAAATTAGGTTTGTGCCCTATTTTGGAATGTTCTTTCCCTGACTCTTTTTTATTATTATTATGCTGAATTTTTTCTAGGTAGGCAGTGTCACATAGTTTTATGTATAGATTATTGCTTGATGATGGAGGGCACTGAGTTCTTGCTATCTTTGTAGACCACTTATTCTTCATATGTTGTGACATGGACTGTAGCCTGTAGCTTAACAGAAAGTAAACTAGTGCAAATTAATGTAATGAATTTATCCTCCTCTTCTTTGTAGCACAATGTCTGACAATAAAGTGAAGTTGACCAAACCTGTGAATAAGACTCCTCCAAAGTCTCCTTCAGATCCAGCAAAGGACCGAGCAGCAAAACGATTATCCTGTGATTCGAACAGCTCCCATGAGGGAGCTATGGCAGGAGAAATAAGTGCTCTGGAAGAGGCCTTTAGAAAATTTGCCATCCATGGTGATACAAGAGCTACAGGAAAAGAAATGCATGGGAAGAACTGGTCAAAGTTGTGTAAGGACTGTCATGTGATAGATGGGAAGAATGTGACAATCACAGATGTTGACATTGTCTTCAGCAAAATCAAGTAAGTTCCTTTCTGCCATAATTTCCTTGTCTTCTCACCATATTTTGTAGATATCATCTAAATTTATCTTCTGAAGCGCTGTATGTCTTTGTCACCATCAATCTCTTTCTTGTTCCTTTACGAAACTGTGTTGCTTTGTCTGAATACACAGCTTTCAGCTTCTAGCCTGCTATCTTAAACTGACTTCAGTATTCAGATATTGTGCTGTACAAAGTGGTATGATGTGATCAGAACAAATGCAGGCTATTCCAAGAAACACATTTTTTTGACTGCAGTAAAGGATGTGAATGTTTCCTGAAGGATATCTGAATGAAGTCAGGATGTAGTTTTACATCTTTCCAAAACTCAGCCTCGGTGGACTGAGGCTAAGGTGGGATATGTACTAAAAGCCATTATTCTAACAACAGCCCTGATGTCCAGCACAACACCTACTCAAGTTTAAAGTGTAGGGCCATGCCAAACTGATGGTGAATTTGTGATGCAGACCCATGGCTGTGATTAATTGGTTAGGATTATCTCAGTGGTCCTAGTTTATTCTTTTGAGCAGACTGGAGCTTTAGTGAAACTTTCTCCCTAGATTGAAAACCTAGGCAGGCTTGATCCACAAACTTGTCAAATCTAAGGAAAGGCATTGAACTGTTCTGGCATATTCTATATGAAGCCCCAAATAATTTTTCTTCTGTTCTCACTTTATGTGTAGAATTGGATTGTTTTCACTTTCCCCCTCCCCCTGGTGTCTGATCTGAGAATCATGTATTTTCTGCTTTTTGTTACCAGAGTGACTGCTAAAATTGTCTCACACATCATTGTGTTGAGGAATATGCTTTAAGGAAGGTCCCTTAATTGTAGCTTGTCAGAACATTTGTTTGGCTTATGCTCTCAACTACTGTGATGTAATGCTGGGGAGGGCAGGACGATATGCAAACTGAATGGCTTAGAAAGGTAGTTGGGAAAATTTTGCTACAAGCACTGACCCTTTTGATTGCATCAAAGCATAGAAAGGCAGAGAAGAAAAGGCCCTTGATCTTGAAAGGCTGCCCAATGTAACATGCACAGTTAGAATGACGTTACTTCTTTGATTTCTTGCTTTGTTTCTTTTCCCCTCAGGGACATTATCTTGACAATTGAAAACACTATATATGCACACTGAAACTCTCCTGTTCTTGTATCAGTCCACTTTCTCTTTGAGTCCCTACTTGCATTTTTTTGGAAGTTGTGTTGCCAGAGTTAGGTATGCTATCAGTGAACTAGCTTATTTGAAATGGATGTTTAGGCTGTAGGGGTATTTATTTCTTTCTTGATCTGTGATAGATAATGCTAGAATTTATTTTAAAATTTTCTTGAGCTTTCATTGACTTAAATTTCTCTGTATCTATCATTACAGGAAATCTTAGCACTACTTCCTCATGTCAGTATCTGGGCAAGTTAGTGGTAGGACAACCCCATGATATGGCATGAACAATTGTACAACTTTTGCGGATGCAAGGAAGTATTGGTTTTGGGGTAGAAGGAATCCAGTCTCATTCTGCAGGAATGAGTTGTGAGGTGGCTGGGATCTGAGGCTCAAGGGGAATGTCAGCATACCTTATTGCAGTTGTTCAGCAAGCTCAGCTCAGGGGTTCTTGTTTCTACCTCTGTGGGGAGGTGCCTGTTCATCAGTTTCTCAGACCTCTCCCACGTGACCGCTGTGAAGTGTTGTCATTTCTCTTGGAGCATGCCCTCTTTTCCTCTCTCTATCTAGTACTTAATAGTTTAGAAGATAACTGCATCAAATGCAAAAGCATTTTAATCTTAATTGTTTATTAATTACTTGCTCATTCCTCACCTGTACGTGTACATGTAACATGTATTTTATCTATTCTTCTTTTAAAATTTTATTTTTAAATTAATATTGTTTAAATGGCAGATAGGGAAGCTTACAATAGCTGAAATTTCCTATCTTTATTAGGAAGGTCTGTTTTTTCATGTGCATTCTTTCAGTAGGTTTGCTTCCACGTTTTCTTAAGTGTTGGGCTTTTTTTCCCATTTTTATTGTTGAGAGCATATGTCAGCAATTCTTTTTAGTCTAGATCACATTTATTTCACATATAATGTTTTAAGAAGGGAAGATTTAATGGCTCTAGTTACTCAAGTGTTAGTAATATGCTGTAACTTAGGAGGGTTATGCATAGGCTGAGTATACAGGGTTTCTTGAGCATGTTCAGCCAACCGCTTTTCCTTGCTTTCTCTTTTGCTCTGCATTTAACCCTAAGCTAAAGCATAATGATAGATTTGGTGATGCATCAAAACAGGCATACTCACAAAATAAACTCTAACTCATTTCTATTTTACAAGCAGCTTTTTCCCAGCAGAGCACTAAGGTTTTTTTGACAACCCATGTTTTTCCCCATCTGTATTAAATGAAAAACATTAAATACTGTAAAAGAATCTCCACCTCCCCAGAAAGTGCAGAGCACTGCTTCCATGCCTCGATAAGAGTTATGCTTATGGGTATCAGAAGGCTCTGTACTTCACTGTTGCCAGCTAGACTGCATCTCACAAGATGGACTTTGGTCTTGGATCTTTATAGTCAGCCATAGTGGTTCAGTGAGATGGGGCTGGTGAATCTTGGCAGTTGTAGTTTGACCAGGGAACACACACAAAGATAAGACGACATGTTTGTCATACCCAACTACAGTTGCTATGTAGCATTGTGGCAGGACTTCCAAACAGGTTTTCTGTTGGGTCTATTACTGGGAAGCCAGTGTGTTTAGCAGGGTTCCTTCTAGCCATCTATAGTTTAAGACAATAGCATGTGTTGTTCAAACACTAGAAAATTAATCTAGTAGAATTGTTCTTTGAATTTATGAATTACTATGTCTATGTATAAAGCCCATGTTTGTCATCTTACTAAGTTTCCCAGGCTTCATTTATTTATTGTTCTGCTACAGACACTAGCAAAATAGATAGGAACTATGCGTTGCTGATAGGGTAAATAAAGTAACAGGGAAATTAGTAACGTGTATGTTTACCTAAGAGCTACTGAAAGATAGTGTTTCATTCTCTGACTGGTAACTTTCTCTGCAGCAGGAAAGATTTTATCAGTTCAATCCTGAGAAGTAATGAACATTTTTATAGAGTCAACAACCCCCATTTGCACCTCTGCCAAACCAGGTGAACAAAACTGCTGAAAGTTTTGAATAGTCTGTGATACTTCTTCAAAGCTACGGCTATGTATCTGTCTTTCAGAGATTAGTTCATTTAAGGTTAAGTTTATGTTGTTATATAGGTTGAGAAAATTCTGATGAACCTTTGTTACAAGTAAGAAAATAAGTATAGAATGCTGTTTTCTGTCTGCATGAGGATGTTAGGTCAGACTGAGGTGTAATTTATCTATTTATCTTGCATAAAAGGCCTTCATGTAATCCCAATATTTGTACGTACTTTGGGATAAGATTATGTGTAAGTCTAAAGCAAAGAATTCACAGTAGTAGACATGAAAGAATAGTTACTAAGAAAAGATGTAAATTAGGTGATCCCCCCACCCCAGGTATTTTTGTTTAACAGTAATTTGTAGGTCCTTAAGGGTCACACAAATCCTTCCAATTTGGTGGATTGTAATATAAGTTGTTGTGTGTTTAAAAATTGATTTAATAGACATCTTTTGCCTTTTTTTCTTTTTCTATTTTAAAAACTTTCTATAGTCAGCTCAGAAAATACAAGAAATTAAGCAGCAATGAATTTTGCAATGGAATTACTTGAAATGAAAAGCCAAAGCCCGCTTTTGAGAGTAGCCATGTGTATGATTATGTGTAAATTGCATTCCTAGACTTCAGAGGAAAACCACCTACATTTATGCCAAGTATTAGGATTGCATGAATACAGTTGGTATAGACTACTGTTTCTATAACAAGTAAAAAAAATAAAGGTTGGGGGGGGGGCGGGTTAGGTTATAAAAACATACAATAGAGACATCTCATATGGTATCATTATCTTTCTACACATTTTGCACCTGGAAAATCAAAAGAAATTGTGAAGAGTGAATGACAAAGTTTTACAATACCTTCTAGATGAAATCTATTAAAAATGCAGCAAAACCAACCAACAAAAGTGTACATAACTAGATGCAGTTATGTAGGGAGCTTTCCTTACTGTATTTTATAGTTTCACAGTCAAAACTTGAGATGTTGGACTCTTTTCTTCATATGTTCGTTGGACAGCATACAACAGTAACACTATGGTCGCAGGATAAATTTTCATTCCAAAGCTAGCTCCTTGCTTAAAGTTATGCAAAAACCTCTTTTGCCAATTGGTATCAGGATAGCTTTGTCACTTTAAATGGCAAAAATGAAGCAACTCCTTCTCTGAAAAACCTGCTCATATCATTGTTAAAAAAAAAAAAAAA
>VXBL01007450.1:0-38807 GCA_013400195.1 Aramus guarauna
CCTATTTTTAAAAAGAGAAAAAAAGGAAGAGCAGAGGCCAATCAGTATCACCCCTGTGCCCAGCGAGATCCATGGAGCAGAAACTTCTCAGGCATATGGAGAATAAGGAGATGATTGGTGACAGCCAACATGGCTTCACCAAGGACAAATTGTGCCTGACAATTTTAATGGCATTCTATGACAGGGTTACAGCATTGGTGGATAAAGAAAGAGTGACAGACATCATCTACCTGGACTTGTGCAAAACATTTGATACTGTCCCACATAACATCCTTGTCTTGGCAGGGAGGTTTGGATTAGATGATATTTAAGGTCCTTTCCAACCCAAACCATCCTATGACTCTATGACTCTATGATTCTATGACTCCATGATTCTGTGATTCTGTGGTTCCAAAAATAGAACCAAAGCTAAATTCCCATTGAGGTTTAGAACTACCATCAACAGAGTCCAACAACTGCAAAAACAACAACAACAACAAAAAAATATCCCTCAGACATGACCCTTATCTCTCACTTTCTCAAATAAACTTCATCACTTCCAGCTTCTTATGCATATGAAAGCCTTTGTGGGCATTTAAAAGATACATATCTTTAAGAGGTTTCGTTTTTTTACAATGTTGAAATTGCAGCCTGTCTAATAGAAAAAACATATGTTAAAAGCTCCGCAGGCTTGCAAGTTAGACTAGAATTGCACCTAGAAATTTCCCAGTACTTGACAGTTTACAAAGGCTTTCTTGAAACAGGTATATACTTCAGTGCAGTGTTAGTTGAAAGTAATATTTCAACTGTAGTCTTGCTCCAATATTATTTATGGTTTTCTAGAGGAATTTATGAAAGATTAGTAATGTGTTCATGTCTGGTAAGTCCTGCTTGTATCAAATACGTGGTGTTTCTTAGTGGACAAATGAGAAAACCAACAGTTAGTCTTTGGCTCTCATGCCTTCAGCTTGTGAGAAAGGCTTTGTTGAAATCTCAATTAACTTCTTGCATTCAGTTTTGACTGTTCTGTAACCAATTCCTGTCTTGAAAAGCTGGTGTGCTCCAGTCCCTCCTAGATTTTTTTTTCTGTCCATAAGGAATGAAGCTAAATCAAACAGAATACAATTTTTTATTCATGTATCACTTCTTTCATAGTTCAGAAAGAATGCAGGGTTTCTGTCTGGTAGTTTCATATGTGGTATATTTATCCAGAATAAATGGGGATTTTTTATTGGAATCTAAACTTCTTAGGAAACCATCACAGTCAAATGCTTCAAGAAGTCAGCAGTTTAGGAGTTTAATAAGTACTTAATCTAAGCTTCTTTGTATTTTCATAAAAGTAATGTTGAGTGCTTTGCAATGTATCTGTTCAAGATATTGTCCAGGGACAGATACCTAGAATAATTCTCCTAATTAACTTGGCAAAACTTCCTTCCCATTAACATTAATATTGGCTTTTAGTAGCTTTATTTCTCTGATTAATTGCTCCTTTTAATAGCCCAGGCACTTACAGAAAAGATGGGTTTGGAAATATAACCCTCATTTTTAAAAAGGGAAAAAAGGAAGACCCAGGGAACATTGCCTTCTTTAAAGGCAAATTGTACCTGGCAAATTTAGTGGCATTGTATTACAGGGTTACAGCATTGGTGGATAAGGAAGTGTGACTGATGTCATCTACCTGGACTTGTGCAAAGCATTTGACACTGTCCTGCATGACATCCTTGTCTCTAAAGTGGAGAGACATGGATTTAACAGATGGACCACTCCGTAGATAAGGAATTCACTGGATGATCACAGTCAAAGAGTTGCAGTCAATAGCTCGATGTTCATGTGGAGACCAGTGACAAGTGGCGTTCCTCCAGGAATGGCATTGGGACCGACACTCTTTTAACGTCTTTGTCAGTTAAAATGAAAAGTGGGATTGAGTGCACCTTCAGCAAGTTTNAAGAGAAGGCTCTGGGGACACCTAACTGCAGCCTTCCAGTACCTGAAGGGGGCCTACAGGAAAGATGGAGAGGGACTGTTTATTGGGGAGCATAGTGATAGGACAGGGGTAATGGGTTTTAACTAAAAGAACGTAGGTTTAGATTACATGTTAGGAAGAAATTCTTTACTGTGAGGGTGGTGAGGCACTGGAACAGGTTGCCCGGAGAGGCTGTGGATGTCCCATCCCTGGAAGTGTTTAAGGCCAGGTTGGATGGGGCTTTGGACAACCTGTTCTAGTGGAGGGTGTCCCTGGCCATGGCAGGGGTGTTGGAACTAGATGATCTTTGAGGTCCCTTCCAACCCAAACCATTCTATGATTCTATGGTTCTATGATTCTATGACTCTCTCAGGGAGCGTGGGGATAGGACAAAAGATAATGGCTTTAAACTAAAGGACAGTAGATTTTGCTTAGATATAAGGAATAAATTCTTCAATGTGAAGGTGGTTAGACACTGGAATAGGTTGCCCAGAGAAGTTGTAGATGCCCCCTCCCTTGGAAGTGTTCAAGGTCAGGTTGGATGGGGCTTTGGACAACCTGTTCTAGTGGAGGGTGTCCCTGCCCACAGCAGGGGGATTGGAACTAAATGATCTTTGAAGTCTCTTCCAACTCAAACCATTCTATGATTCTATGACTTTGGGTTTGTCTGGTTTAGAGAAAAGGAGGCTGACTGTGACCTCATTGCTCCCTACAGCTTCCTGAGGAGAGAAAGTGGAGAGGGAGGTGCTGATTTCTTCTCCCTTGGTATCCAGTGATAGGATGCCTGGGAACGGTTCAAAGCTGCATTGAGAGAGGTTTAAACTGGACATTAGGAAGCATTTGTTTACTGAGAGGGCGGTCAAACACTGGAACAAGCTTCCTAGGGAGGTAATCAATGCCGCAAACCTGTCAATGTTTAAAAGGCATTTGGACAATGCTCTCAGTAACATGCTTTAACTTTTGGTCAGTGCTGAATTGGTCAGGCAGTTGGACTAGATGACCATTGTAGGGTCCTTCCAACCATTCTATTTTGGGCTGTTTTAGAGCCTCATGCAATGCTGCTAATAATATGTACTACTGTACCCTCAATATATGGTATGTTCTTGGCCAAATTTTATTGCTATTGCTAATACTTCAGAAAGAAATGATCCTTCTGCCATACTAGACTGCCTACTAAAAGCATAATTTTTTATCACATTCATAAATTCACTCTTAATAATAGTCTTTCCTCTTAGATGAATAATCACAGAGTATTTGTGTCCTGGCTCTGGCTAGGATAGGGTTAATTTCACAAGGAGCCAGGCCAGGTGAGCCAGGCTGGCCAGGGGCTATTCCATACCATGTGATGCCATGCTCATGGCATGTAGGGGGCTAGTAGGAGAGGGGCAGGTTCCTCGTGGCTCTGGGGTGGGCTGAGGGTCAGGTCGGCCTTGGGATCAGTAAATTGGCTTCTGTTATCACCCATTGTGTGTATCTGTTATCAGCACTGTTGTTGTTTGTTTCTCTCTCCCTTGCTGTCCCAGTAAAGTGTCCTTACCGCAACCCACGAGGCTTTTGCCTTTGTTTGTCCGTTCTCCTTCCCCACCCTGCCGGGGGAGGGGTGAGCGAGCGGCTGCGTGGTGCTCGGCTGGGCCTAAACCACGTCAATTTGTTAGTTACAGGCCTTTCCAAAAAGTCTGATATATTTTTCAGACCATAGCAGAGAACAATTAATTATTAAAATATCTAAAATTTGTTTCTGATTCTTAAGAACCTGCTTTACTGAATATTAATTGCATTGGAAGTATGTATAAAAAAAAAATCACGTTTATAGAAAGTTATAATTCGAAAGAATTTTAGAATTGGAAAACTTTGGGAATATTCATCAGACACAAAACCTAAAATGCTGGGACCAGGTAGTCTAACAATTTTAGATGAATAAAACTTTCTTCCGATGTCTGCATGCCTGCTGTGCTCACAAAAGTTAACATGACTGTTGTGTACAATGTTTTCTCAATTTCTACAGGAGAAACTTCATACCTAATGACAGCACGGACAGTTTCATAAGAATGTGCAGTGATAGTTTGGCCAAAGGAAAAAAGCAATTCCATATTCAGTGAAATTAATACATTCTAGTTTCCAGTGTATCACTCCTGCACACATTCTATTTGGTTTAATAGGGTAAGTTTGTAGTTTTCCCTCTTCTCTAGACTCCCTTCTCTACTTGACTACCACTTTTTTTTGCTTTTTTCTTTTTAAAGTTTAAGAAGATAATGTCTTTGAGAACTCTGTCACATCCAGATGAAATGTGCCAGCATTTTCCACTACTAAGAGAAGCTAGCAGAAAGTCTTTTGTACTTATGCCAACAATGTGGTCATGAATCTTGTTTCCTTAGAAAACGAGGCTAAAAGCAGGAACTTACTTATAAATAACATTTCCTTTGCTATACAGTGTAATCAAACTGAGAGCTAAAAATAACCAGAGATGTTATTTTTCACAGTTTATAATGTTTCATTCAATTGGGAATGATTTTTATTTATCATACATGTCCAATTTCAAACACACGCTCGCATACAGAAGCATCTTCAGCATTACTAATGTAACTAACCACACTGGAGAAGGGCAAAGGCTCTTGGCCCAATGTTTATTCTCTAACACATAGCAGGTTATTAAACATGCACACTGAAGTAACCAAAGTATGACACGCAGCTCCATTAGATATGTGTAATAAATAGAAGACATTATAAAAGAAGATTTATAGAATCTATTACTGTTGTCTGCTGGAGAGAAATACAAAATTAAGTCCTAAAGGGGATATAAGATAAGCTATGGAATACTTGTTTATGCAGCACTTTGTTCCCTAGGGGTCCAGTTTAACACAGGCCAAGCAGAGTATAATGAAGAGCAGATATGAAAAGGGCTTAAACCTTAGGGAAGCATGAAAAGCCATTGTATGGATGTATAGTTTATAAACTGAACAGTTGCTTTACAAAATCAACAAAGGAAGAACTGGGAAATAATAAAAAAAATACAGACACATTATTTTGTTCATCATGAAAAATTCAGTAAAAGGGGCATTGCTTAGTGAAACAGAAGTAATTCAGCAAAAATGTGATTTATCTTTACCAAACTGGTTGCGGCAATTGACAAAAATCTGTCCATTTGTCTTACACTGTAATCTTGCTACATGCATTGCCAATAAGTCGTTGTCATTGCTTTTGACATCACAAATATCTGCCTGTGGAAATGACAGACCTGATGATTTAAGTGTAAATGCAATGTACTGCATAAAGAGTTCACAATCTGCATCTCACCTATGCACTCAGCAATGTTTATTTCCAAGAACAGAAAGACTTTGGAAGGTGATGTTGTACAGGTGTCCGAGCACATGAATCAGGAAGGAAATAAAAGCTGAATAAAAAAATCCAAATGGCAAATATTCTGCTTTGTTTCCATCAGATCTTTCAGATTTATAAAAAACACTGACACTAATTGAAACTCTTGTGAGATGAAAGTATATCATGAATAATGCAAGTGTTGAATGTCTGACCTCCATTCCAATGCACTTGATCATATTTTGCAGATTTTGGATCTGATCCTAAGAGCTATGCTGCAGACTCAGTTTCTTTTTTACTGATGTTCCATGCAAGCACAAAATCTGCTTGCAAATTGATAGGTAGAACTGACCTGGTGAAATTGGGCTGCTACCTAGATGTGTATTTATTTTCTCATGCAGAAGAATATGAAACTGTTGCCTGATGTCTTCTTCTGGGCTTAACTCTGCTGGCTGGAAATGTTTCCATTCCAAGGTGGAATGGAACCACAGCCCCAGCTGACTTTTCATTGCCCCCTCATCTCTTCACAGAGAACGGTCAGTTAAACACTCCCATTCTTGTATGGAGTAGTTCAAACTGCCATCCATCCATCCTCCTCTCCCACCACTTAATTATAACACAAACAAAACTGCTTTATACAAAATGACTACTCTGTCAGAGGGAAATAAACAGGTGAGCAGGAATAATAGCACATCTCTTTGCAAACTGAATGTTTGCCCATCCCTTCTATAAATACAATATGCTAAAGGTTTGAACAGATCACCAGGTATCTGACCTATTCCAAAATGAATTTACAGCACATTTTTTTCCCCATGGTTGAGAAACTGGCATCCATAATAGCTAATTTTAACAAAACTTTACAGCAATGTATGATTGAAATGTTAAGCATCTGAAGGCTGCAGGAAAGCTTATACTCACAATTTAGGCAATCAGCCACCCTTTCAAACTGATAAATGTTTACTTCTTTTCAGTAAAACCCTAATGATTTTTAAACTGTGAAATTACATATATTTCTTAGCTTCCTTTTCCATTCTTCACTACATCAGACACAAAGTTGCCGCTTTGCAGTTTTGGGGTTTGTCTTTTTTTTTTTTTTTTGCTTTTAAATGATGACTATGCTGGAGTCATCCTAGAGAGGAAATAAGCACTTATTAGAGCACATTCCAGGACATTACTCAGGTAAATCTACAGTCATTTCCACAATCTCCAGGATTCTGCAATAGGAGCAGAAAGTAGTCCACTGATGGATGAAATTTCTTCTTATCTATTTACCAATAGTTTGTGTCCTGCCACCTTCATTTCTGCTACATAACAACTAAAATAAGATAATAAGATTCAATGTCAGTCTTCATCTGCTATTGTAGAACTATTCCATCTCCTGAAATGACAGGACAAAGAAAGGGAGAAGTTTGTCAGGACACTGCCAGTCTGACGAAGTAGCACAATGAACTAGCAAAACTATTCTGTCATTTTTAGAGTGTTTAATTAGTAACTCTTAGACCTGAGCCATGCTCGCAGCCAGTGTTTGACCAACCTTTCTCAGCAATGTTGCTCAGGTTGAATTTTCATATAGCAAACATTCTTTGGCAGCAGTATTCATTTTCAGGTGACATTCAAAGAGCAAGAAGAATACTGGCAACCCTCAGTAGGAGAATCTGGGGGTGACAAAGGTGAATAAGAGAAATCAAAGGAGACAAGGACTTTAGGAAGGCTGTAACTGATAAACATGGTTGGCTATTTGTGAGGCAGAAGGGAAGGGATTCCCATTTTTTCCCAGCCTTCCCTTAAGTTGCCTCCTGTTTTGCCTATCTCCTTGAACCAGACATAGTACAGCCATTCGCAACATTTCCTGAAGGTTTTCCATGCAATTGCTGAACAGGTTTATTCTGTGTGTGCCAGACGTAACTTGGCACACAACCTTTGGGCATGTTCTTGAGTCAGCAGTATACAAACACTGTCACAAAGCCAAATATTTTCAAGAAAAATGCAATTGGCTTTGTCCAAAAAGGGTGAAGAGCTGTGCTAATACAGAAAAGGGCTGTACACTTTGACAGAAGGAGAGAAAGAGAAGGGATGAATAAATGAGTTACACCTGCTTGAAACGCAACCATGCTTTTCTGGCCCATGCTAACTCCTGAACTATGCCTTAAAATTGTCTGGAGAATATAAATTGACCAGAAATATCTCGGGGGTCATTAGGAGCATAAACATATATTCAGTTAAGTTCCAGCATCTAGGAATGTTTCTAGAGAATATTTAATCTACTGTTATTTTGAGTCCTTGCTGATTTAAAAGCTACAGAACATGACTGATGAGGATCTAGTTAGTTCTGAAATTTGCTAACTGAAATGTTCTGAAAATATGTTCATAGCCTGATATTCATTCCTTTCCTTCTGTATAAACACTGTAATTTCTACAGAAAGTGTACATAACACTTTGTGTGGACTATGTGTAAGAATAGATTCCGTATTCCATCCATCTTGACTTCCTAAAAGCACAAATACATTAACCATGGGAAGATTCAGTGACATTGGCATGACATAGTCACACCTGAGATAGTTCCCATATTTATAAATCTGTGGCGAGAACACAGCCAGTTTGTGATCTTGCTGACATGTCGGTCAGCAATAAAAATTCCAGCTAAAGTTCATCCTTAATAGTCTAATGCAAATTCAAAGAATTCAGCTGTTTAAAAACAAACAAACAAACAAACAAAACAACAAAAAAAAACAAACAAAAAAACAAACAAAAACAACCTGTTCACTTGCATAATAGTGTATCAAAGCAATACACTACTGCAACTATTAAGCAACACTCTGTAAATACCTGATCAATGAGGATATGTTTATTTCACAGAAGTATATGAGGCCTAATTATGGCCAGCATTATTTTTTACCTAAAACATAGCAACGACCTCATTTTAGACAGCTGTCAATAGCCTGAGATATGACAGACTTTTCTTTGGAGAAGAAGGTTCGCTTTCAGAGGATTACATACATTGCAAAATAGATGCTCTCCTCCTGGGTGAAACAGCTATTCTAAACACTGGGTTTTATTGTAACTTACAATCATGGACTCATAGAATGGTTTGGGCTGCAAGGGACCTTTAAAGATCATCTAGTTTCAACCCCTCTACCATGGGGCAGAGACATCCTTCACTAGATCATATTGTGCAAAGCCCCATCCAACCTAACTTTGAACACTTCCAGGGATGGGGGCATCTACAGCTTCTCTAGGCAACCTGTTCCAGTGTCTCACTGACGTGGTTTAGGCTCAGCTGAGCACCACGCAGCCGCNACCCTCAAAGTAAAGACTTTCTTCCTTATATATGATCTAAATCTACTGTCTTTCATTTTAAAATGTTTCCCTAGCTTGTACCAACTGAGAGAACAGAGCTTGTGTTTGTGCAAGAGCTAGACAAACTGCTGAACAGTTGAGAGACAAAACGTATTGCTGATCACAGCAGATTTATAGACTATACTGCCATGACAAACCAAGAATTGGGAAGACCAAGTAAATGAAGTAAGAAGAGCATAAGACAGTGAAAGTCTTCTTTACAAAGAACATGGCATTGCCTGAACTCAATCAAAATCACAGCTCTCAGACTCTTCTGCCTCTTGTGTTTCCATTTACCTTGACCTTCCGTGGGAGCTACTGGCTAGGAGGAGTGGCATACCATCTCCTCATACTGTTTTGTGCAGAATCTAAGCCTGTGCTGAGATATACTGCATGGCATCTTAAGCCTTCAGGTAGTTTAATGACATTCAAAACTGGAATACACAACTTTGTGTCTTTGCAGGAATGGGCAGCAAATGAGAAAGAATTTTATGGAACTAGATGTTGCACTAAGATGAAGACAATAGCAGTTGTCTTTAAGATCTATTTCAAGTCCTTTTAAGAATCTAGCCCTGAAAAGCAACACAAATACGTGAGGTAAAAAATAGTCTTCGAAGAACATGGTGTGATTTGAAAAAAAAACATTTATGCAGCAGTATAGCAAAAGAGAGTAGGAAGTACTAAATACCATTAAAATAAATATGAAAAACCTCTGACTCTTTCAATTTCCTTTTTATGAAGTTTTTCAAAATGTGTTTTAAGGAAACAAAATCCTTGCATTCTTTCTAGCTGACTTTTGTATTTTTCTTTCTCTCAAAGAACAAAATGACCATCTTCTCATTTTCACCACCTGGGTCCTTGTCTGAAATCTATTAGGAAAGCTTGATGCCAGCAATGATGCATCGGGAAAAATCTTACATTAAGTATGGGATCTTATGGGAACTAATGAGATGGAAAATGACAGCTTTTTGCCTGTTCTCAGAATTCACAGCATACATTGTCTATAGCAATCCTTACCTGCTTTGTTTTCCTATTGGACACTGAACACATTGCATTTCATGTAACAAAATTTAACCAGTGGTGCTGATCTTTCCTTTAGTCTTCTCTTTGATATTTCTATTTTTATACACCCATTTTTTTCTGCCATAGGGTTCCACTCTTCCACTAAATCTTCCATCCTTGCACTTATCCAGCCTCCTTCCTCTCTGGATTCTACTTTCATGTGCTGAAGGATCTGAGAATTTTGCTTTTCTCTACTCAGGCTGGACACTTCCTGTCTCATGTTGTCATTATTTTATCCTGGTTTTACTCTGTAGCCAAAAAGGAGGAAATTAAAGTACCAGTTGCACTTAGGCTTCATGTACCAGTCAACAAATATAGGTAATATAAATACAACCAGTCAAATAATGAGGACAAGACTGTCCTGGCTCTGGCTAGGATAGAGTTAATTTCCCAAGGAGCCAGGCCAGGTGAGCCAGGCTGGCCGGGGGCTATTCCATACCATGTGACTCCATGCTCACCAGAAAAGGGGGCTAGTCGGGGAGGGGCGGGTTCGGCGTGGCTCTGGGGTGGGCTGAGGGACTGGTGGGTCGTTCGGATCGGTAAATTGTTTTCTATTTTCACTCATTGTGTATGTATGTTATCAGTACTGCTGTTGATTGTTTCCCTCTCCCTTGCTGTGCCAGTAAACTGTCCTTACCGCAACCCACGAGGCTTTTGCCTTTGTTTGTCCGGTCTCCTCCCCACCCCGCCGGGGGAGGGGTGACTGAGTGGCTGCGTGGTGCTCGGCTGGGCCTAAACCACGTCAAAGACAAAAGAAGGTTCTCTTTACAACTAATAACCATTTCACCTCACATATTTATTACACTATACAGCTTATCAACTCAAAGGAATTAACAGATTTAACATCTTGTCTTTACATTGTTTCTCACGTGCAACACTGAGTAGTACGTGATTGTTTTACAGCCTGCAAATATCAGTTTTCCAGTATTTACTCATGTAAATCCCGTTTAAGTGGTAGCTTAGGATCAGGGAAGGCAGTCAAGAATCCATAGGCCAAAATGTAACAGTGATGAAGGAGTAAAAGGAACTGAAGACCAGCTAAATGTTGAGAAGTGAGGGGATACGAGAGAAGTAGAAATCTGAGTTTTGAAATGGATTAACAATGAATGTCAGTGCCAATGAAAAATATTGAGGCTAAACGTCCTGCATACAACAATAGCACATAGGAACTTACACACTATGCAAGAACGCTAGTATATGCTAGTTGCATATAGCACTAGTTGTATTCACATTATTTCATTTCTTAATTATTATTGTGCTCAGTGACTTCCTACCATTGTGTTGCACAGCCACCAGTACACTCCACTCAGTAGACTTTCACAAAAGCAATGGTACTGCTTTTATAAAAGGAGTTCACATAAGAAGGGGAATAATAGGAGATTAAGTATACAAGCAAACCACCAGTAACTGCAGAAGAAATGGACGGTATTCACCCTGACCGAAAAAAGGTACTGGTCTCTTGAGGTCTCCCAGTTGTAAAAGAAACTGGTAAAGAAATAGTTAGTTCTCAAAGATCTACCTTATCAGAGTAAACATAAAATGAAGCAAGTGCTCAACAAAGGAAACAGGAAACTAAAAACAGTAGCACATTATTTAAAAGATCAGGTTGTATATGTTTAAATAGGAATGTACTGTTAAAATCTAAAGATAATAACATGGCCATTCAGCTTTGGACGCTGCTGAGAAGAAGGACTTTGAAAATATGTATTCCATAATTCTGACCCTAAAACTATTTTTTTAACAGACGTAGGACATCAGATGCTAAAATACTGCATGTAAAACTCCTTATGTATTGACAACAATAAGAGTAAAGAAGGCTTAATCTCATCATGACCCCAATTTAAACTTGATTCTAATTTACCTAGTCTGATCTACGATGTCAGCAAGATTAATTTCATTTTAGTTCTTTGTGTCCATTTTGAATGTAAATGCATTTTTCTCTATTTTAACATGGATGAATGACAAAGCACCTACAACATTATTTCCACTAACTCAGTTTACTATCACAGTGGAAACAAAAGGAATCAATATAATGTATTTCAGTCTTTAAAAATACTGATGATGTTTATAAATAAAAAGCATTAACACACAATAAAGGATATGGGAATAAAAAGTGTTTTATAAAGCAGCAGACAGTGAAAAATATTTAATTTCAAGACCATGTTTCTGACACAGGTAATCTGTTAAATTTTACATGATTCTTTTTAGTTGTTTCAAAGCATAATAATCACCTTGTTGGATGCCCCATTTTTCAGATGCAATTTGGATGCATAAATATTTTGATTAAAGAGCCATTGTGGCACCATGAAGAAAGCTTTAACAACCTGAAGAAGAATACTTAAACCAGACCCCTGCAATACTTACAGTCACTTGTGACTCTAGTATGGCAAGATTCAGGCATGTCTAACCTACAGTTGGAGAGAGGGCATGACAAAATGTCAGGTTTTAGAGCAAACAAACCCCTTACAACTGAGTTCATTATTGACAATTATCTACTAATTTCTGTAAAGATTCTGGGTCAAAGCCCACTTAATATTATTTAGTGCAAATTCACAGACCTAAATCCATATCCAGAGTTTTTCTTCACCCTCCATTTTCCATTTCAAAATTTTAAGCTGAGCTACAGGAATTTCCACGCTGAAATTATCATAAAACTGAAAAATTAATAATATGGAAAATAAATGCATTTTCATACTGGTACAAATAACTTCAGGGAAGAATTGTGCATAAAATTTTTTCCCTACAAAAATAAATATTTGAACATGCCCACTCCATTAAACTGTTTTATGTATGCCAAACTGTATGTTGACCTAAGTTTCTGTATCAGAATCCACCATGAGAGATATGCAGTATACTGCCCATAATCATTTTTCATATGCCACAAAAGTGGTATTAAATTGTCCATCCACTGAAAAATGCCAAATTAGGTTTCTTTAGAGATAACTGTCTACTGAACCAATCTCAAACAAAACATCAGTCTGTTGTACCTGTCCCAGTGGAGTTCACACACTTCCTTTCCACCATCTTTACCTTTACCTATGTTCAGTGGACAATTTATTAATGTGAGTATATCGAGATATTCCTTAGCATTTGAGGGAAACACCTCTGCATACTGTGCTTTCTCCCACAGTATGCTTAACTATTTTTTCTTGGTGTAACACTTCCTGTGGAGTAGGTTGCTTGCTTTAAAGAAATATTATTAACACAGAGATGCAGTTCACATGTCAAATTAGAAAGATTACATTCATAGACAGACAAAGTATAAAATTGCCTCTTTTATGTCCAGGAGACCATGAGTTCAGGAGAACATGACAAACAATGCAGTTTACTTTTACGGTAAAAGTCAGGACAATAGTGTTTAGCACTGTGAAAGCATGGTCGCACTATAAGTTGTGAAACTGCCATTTACAACCTTAGTCATGAAAAGCTATTGATAGTCTGTGAGAACAGCTTGATTTCTGAAAACAATTATGTCTTTCATAATTCATAGCCAGGAGAATTTGACTGAGTCTGCTTAAATGAAGGTATCTGAGATAATGTAATATATAAGATACATTCTGTGCATTCTGCAGTTGTGGCAGAATTGTGGCTTTTGGTGCTACTATTTAGACGCGTTAGTGTTTTCCTTTACAGGTCAGTTATAAATCACCCCCCCGCCAGCAGGCACACTACATAAAATAGGATGTGAGTGAATATTTACAGGGCATTTGAGGGGTTCTTTAACTTGTTCTCAACAGGATTCCTAATCATTAGACACTAATAAAACTAAGGATGTAATTCTTGCTAGGATTTTAAAAGAATAGAAGAGTCGTAATAAATGCAAGCAAAACACACCATTTTCAGCAGTATTTAAGTTTTGAATGGGGCTTCTCATCCTTTGGTTGTCCAAATGCAAGCCTAGAAAAAAAGAAAAGCCTGGCTTGTTTGAGGAGAGAAGAAACAAAGAACCATTAAATATTTGCCATTAATTGATAGCACAAGAATAATTTGATATAACAATATTTGCATATTTTAGAATAAATACTTTCTTTACAATATGAAGGTATTTCTTCAGAGGAAGAAAAGTACAATCATACTTTACCGGTCTAAAGAGCATCTCATGAATGCTGAAGTTCTCCAAAATTCAGACATATTGTGCCTTTGAAGTGTAGTATATTTTTTAAGTCATAGAGTATTTCTGTTACATTTTTAATCATAATTCTAAAATCGCTATAATTAAAATACATTATTTTAATACATCATAATAAAAATAGCATTAGCTCTTAAAGAAAGGTAACTTCAGCTGTTCTCAACTGAGAAGATAAGATAATTTTGTAATATGTATCTCATCTAAATATAATTCAAATTATATTTCTCCTCATCCTTCCTAGAAATTTTTTACCTTTCCTCATTCTCAAGAGTGACAGTAGTTTGTTTTCTTGCACATTTGATAGTGACTAAATCATTGTTGCATCACGCAGTGAGTCTCAGATATCTCTTTCTTCATTTAGAAAATGCCTAAAAAATGCCTGATCCCTGATCCTTGGCTGCTCGGACAGTTTCTCTGTATTCCTCCCAGGAACCCCTTGCTTCTACCCTTTCTCCAGGAGCTCCTTGTTCATCCATGCAGGCCTACATGCATTCCTGGGCCCCTCTTCCTTGCAGGGCTTTGTCCCATGGTGCTCTACCTAGCAGGTCCCTGAAGAGGCCCCAGTCTGCTCTCCTGAAGTCCAGGGTAGTGAGCTTGCTGTGTGCCCTGCTCGCCGCCCTGAGGATCTTGAACTCCACCATTTCATGGTCACTGCAGCCCGGGCTGCCCTTGAGCTTCACATTCCCCACCAGCCCCTCCTTGTTCGTGAGAACAAGGCCCACCATGGCACCTCTCCCCATTGGCGCTTCTATCACTTGGAGGAGATAGTTATCATAAATGGATTCCAGGAACTTTCTGGACTTGAAATCCCACAATAAGGACCAGGGCTTGTGAAAGTGAGGCTGCTCCTATCTGTGTATAGAAGGCCTCATCCACTCGGTCTTCTTGGTCAGGTGGCCTGTGGCAGGCACCCACTATAATGTTCCCTGTCCTTGCTCTGCCTTTAATCCTGACCCCTAAGCTCTTGGTTGGCTCCTCACCCATCCCCAGGCAGCACTCCATGCACACCAGCTGGTCACTGACATAGACAGTGACATCCCCTCCTTTGTTCCCCTGCCTGTCCTTCCTAAAAAGCCTGTATCCTTCCATCCCATCACTCCAGTCATAGGAGCCATCCCACCACATCTGATGCCAGTGAGATCATAGCCATGCAGGTGTGCATACATCTCTAACTTCTCTTGTTTATTCTCCATCCTTCGTGTGTTTGCATAGAGGCATTTCAATTGGCCCCCTAATGAGGCTTGACTGACTGGCTGGAGTGGCTGGAATTCCTTTAAGGTACTTCACTGGTGGTTTCCCATTGGTTCCTAACACCTGAGGAGCCCCTGAAAACATTTTTGGTTATATTTTTTAGATATGAGTGTCAGTATCATCTTTTGATGAGCCTGTAATGTCAGATTTCATAGCTTTATGCAAGAAATGTATCCAATTCTTGTAGGAACACACCTAAAGAGAACTGGAGATGAAGTTTGCAAAGGTGGTTCAATTTGCCTTCCTGTGACACTTTTTGTGCTGTACGGTCTCAGTCTAGTTTTGCTCATTGTCTTTTATACAGTCATTTCTTTGCATGATCGGATGCTCTTTAACTTAGGTGCTTGGTATTGGAACATATCACATCTTAAGATTTCTTCTCCATGTACCTCTCCACCATATCACTAGTTTACCCCCAGCAAGAGAATGTGGTTTTGAACAGTCTGTTATTCACTTTGCATGCAGAATATCTAGGGGTATATTGCGTCCCTAGGTTTGTATAGCTGCTCCTGTAGGAACTTAGATTAATTAATTTTAGAATTTCTTAATTTCCATGGGATTTGTAAAGGAGCTTAAGCTGTGACTGCATCATCAGATAGATGTGTGTGTGTTATGTTTAGTCCTTGTTACTCCTCGAGGAGCATAGGGCTGCAACAACACTACGCCATCGGACCCGGTGGTGTAGTGTTGTTGCAGTTTCTGTAACAGGTTTTGTTTTTTACATGATTGGGTTGTTAGCCCAAACAAAGCCCCCAACCTGGAGGGCCCAGATAGATGTGTAGGGTGGCAAAATTGCAGATACACATTTGTCTGAAGTGGGAACTTAAAAGTTCCCAACTCTCTGCCATAGAGCCAGAAGATGGGAAGTCCTGGAAGACTAGCAGAGCTATTGGGTCTCAGAGCTCCTTTTATTGTTTCCAAACAAAATTTGTTTGGAATCTACTTTTTGGAAAATTTCAAAAAATAGACAGGATGTATTGTTTATCATTATGGTCAGAATAATGTAGTCATTCTTGAGAGTTTCTAACAGAAAAATAGCCTTCAATCAATGTCTATAACGTCATAAATGTGGGAAATTTATAGAGAACAATTGTTCATCATTTACTACAACCCCCTCTAAATTAAGGCATCAGACTTCAAAGGAGGTAATTTTCTATCAAGCATAAAAATAAAATTGTCAGGTATTTTGCTACAGGATGCTGTGCCTGAAAAACATATGGACTTAACAAATTCAGGAAGCAACAATCCATTGATATGGGATAACCATGGGAACAGAAGAGCCACAGTAGAATGTCTGACTGAGGAGCTTCCTGAATTATGCCTTTCAGAGGCAAAGAAAATATTTCCTGTACTTGCCTCTTTCTACCTTCTTTCTCTACAGACCCAGTAGTTGACAGCGTCTGAGATGGCATACCTAAGTAGAATCAGCTTTGGTCTTCTTTTCTTAAGGCTAGGCTATCCAAGAAAGGACAGATTTGCAGTGAATGTGAAGGAGAACATTTGCTGGAAATAGCAAGTGAATTGGAATGCAGATTTTGTTGAAAGAGCATCTACTTTTCATTGTAAAACCATGAAGAAATCTTAGAATTCATTGAGATCTATTACTACTGCTGAGCTTTACAGAGCTGTTTAATACAGCTATGCCTGTGTTTAAAGCACATGCTTAAATGTCTTGTTAAAGGCCAGGAGCAAATATAACCAGAAATGCCAGTTTTCATGGTCCATAAGATTTAGTTCTGGTTCACAAAGATTTCTTTACTTTCTAGTAAGAAACAAAAGAATGGAATAATTATTGAAATATATTTTTTTAAAAAAAGTTATGTTAAAAATAATTAAGTCCTTAGTTTTCCTGGGAATATAAAATGTGTATGGTTCTAATTATGGGCTAAACTTTCAAAGACTTTAACTTATTAAGTGTCAGTCCCGGTTGTGTACTTCTATACCTGCACCCATACTTACTGCATTGGAACAACAATGTAAGTTTAACTATAATAATGTTTTTCCTTTGTGTTAGTTAAGCATGAAAACTACTACAATATAAATTATCAGGTGGATCATCCTTCAAATATACTGATAATGCATTTGCTAAATATTGTTTCAGCTTCAGAATTTTCCATTTTTTCTATATAACAAGGAAAATAAAGAATAAATTACTTCATTAAATATCAAAATAACCAGAAAATTAATATTTAAATTATTGTCAATGTATTATTTGTAACCTTTCATAAAGGTTTTGAAGAAACATGTTGGTATAGAGGTTGTTGCAGCAATTCTTCCTGCAATGATGGGCTTCATTAAAATATAATTGATTTTGGTAACCTTTACACTCCTCAGATGAAAAGCAGTGGTATATAACAGGTTAGGATCCAGTACCTGTCTATGTCCAAAAGAAAAGGTTTCATTATTATTATTAGAAAGTACATTAAAAATGACAAATTAAAAATGACAAATTAAAAATGAACAATCCTTCCCCCCCCCCAAAAAAAACCCAACCAAACAACCCAAAAACCAAAAACCAAAAAAACCCAACCAACCAAACCAAATCAAACAAACCAAAACCAGTGAGTTTTGCTGCCTTGAATTGAAGAAATTTTTCAAAAATTATTCTGTTGTTTTCAATATCTGAGGGCATTTCTAGCACATCTCAAAAATATATCCACAAAATACAATTGAACCCTAAATTAGACATAGCAATAAGTGAACAGTAATAAGATTGAAAATGGTACATCAGCAACAAACCTACCTTAATGATATAGCACCTTCCAGAAATGATTCAGTTCATTGCAGAAAGGGAGTGTATCAAACTTTTTCATTTTATCTTGCTTGGAGTAATTCTATAGAATGTACAGTCTCAAAACTAATTAAAAGGAAAGTCTAAATAACAGAAAAGGCTAATGAATTTTAAGCAGCTTTCACAAATAAATGATGGGGGAGTATTTAAAATTTTTTAATTAATACATATGGTTACTGAATACTTGCTCAAAGTATATCTTCTTGGGCCCAAACAAAAAATAGGATTGATATCCTGTCATACAGAAACACCCATAAATCACAGTAGTTCTTAGTTCTTCATCTAATATCAGCAGTGACAATACTGGCAAGCACCTGAGCAGTACCAGCGGAATTATTGTATCACTGGTACAGCAGCCATGTGCCTCATGCATCTCCTCCTCCAATCCTAAGTCTTAGATCGAGCATTCCTGAACCCAATGGTCAAACACATTGGGGTGCAGGCTGGTTCTCAGGGACACCCTCCTTAGATATAGCCAAAGGCTCAGAGCTTGGGTAGTTTTGATAAAAAAATATTATTAGGGTAAGGCCTGGTGTTTTCATGTTTTGAACCTTGTTCTATAGAGGATTAAATGTTCGCCACTTCCATAGAGAACACCACAGCAGCTGCAGCTAGAAACTGCCTGAGAGAGAGAGAAATCAAGGATCTGCTCCTTATCACCAAAGTGAGAGCAGAGGAATACCGCCATCTGGTTTCGTGCAGCATTTTACACACTCAGTGCATATAATTTGACATATTACCTCCTCTAAGAACAACAACAGAAAAAAGAAATAAAACAGTATCGATGCATTTTACTGCTGTGAAATACTTACCACAAAGATATTTTCTATGCAAACTATTTTTACCTATCAGAATTATGTTACATATATAAAAATTTAAAAGATTTTAAAATTAAAACATTAAAAAAAATAGTATTTCTTTGATCCTTTTATGACAGGACCAAAATTATTTTCCTTGAAGGTGCAAAGACTTTTTGTTTAATTTTAGTGTCTCTTTAGTGACTAGGCAAGAGAGTATATATATGTGACATGTCTCAGTCATGTCATGTAAATAAGGAATAACAGAGGGTTTAGACAAGTTTTTGGAGCTGCATATTGAGCAAATCAAATGACTAGGAGAGGATGACAACAAACTCTTAATGGTTTGGTTTAGAAGCTTCCATTTCTCTGTGTAATCTTGCCATCAGCAGGAGCGCACTTTTGAAACAAAACTCCTAACTATCCCCATTTAGCATGCTTTAGTTCATATTGCTGAGCAGCAAGACGAAAACAAGAGAGAAGATGGATTCTGGGAATGCGCCTATCGGGCTCCAACCACTTCATTTAGTCCTTGGAACCAGAGTGGAGCTAGTCTGAGGTAAAGCCTTGAAATGCACATAACATTCATAGTGGAGTCTCAGTGTCAACTTTTTTTGTTTTTTCCTACAAATGCACTCCTATTTGGTAAGGTAAGCATAACCTTAGAAGACTAATTTAATGTTTTGCAACAGTAACATGTATTGCAAGTTGTGGATATGTATGATACAGTCTTACAGATCTGTTCAAAATGTTGTGTGTGTTAGGCTTTCCTGGTGTATAGAAACACAGCATCACCATAATCTCATGGATTAGGCAGGTCATCTCCTTGAGGGAAAAATACTACAAAGCTAATAGAATAGATACAGTATCTCAATTAGATGCTGAGTAGTTATTTCTTTCTGAAGCAGAAGACAGTATCCAGGAGGGCTCTTTCCTGCCTTATAAGGATTTGGAACCAAAAGTTGAAGGGTTCCAGAGAATGCAATGCAACAGTGATTTAAAAGGTGAATTAATTAATTAACTTAAAGGAAATATGAACCATGGACAAAATCAATTAAATGGAATTAATGTGCATAATCTTTAGTTATAGCATCCTTTGGTTTTTATGTCGAGATCACAAAGTGCATCAAATACTTTTCCCTCAGCCTGGATACACAAAAGCAGTGCTTTTTGAGGGGTTGTTGGTTTTTTGCTGTTATTGGGTTTTTTTGTTTGTTTGGTTGGTTGTTTTTTTTACTGTACTTTAAAAATTATTTGGTTCTTGTGCTTCCACTCAGACTTTTCACAGCATTATAGTACTGCTCATTCTTAGAGAGTGCCTGCTTCTTTGAAAGAGAATGTGCTTTGGAAACGAAAAGGAAATATGTAAGATAGTAAGCTGCCTGAGTATCAGACAGAATTAGAGAGTGAACAGTACATTGCAGACATGGTTGCAGATACACAAGGTATGTTTTAAAACACTATTTAGCAACAGCTTTTCAGAAATGCCACCTGCTGGAGGTGACAGTCCCCCCCAGATAAAGCCTCACGAGAGCTGTGATGTGAGTGTGTACCATTCAGACTCACTCCTCTCATCCAGTTTGTTTAATCAGCTCTGCTTGGGGATGGCAAAATCTAGGTAGGAGGCCCATAATAAACAGGTGAAGGAACAGGAGGGAGAGAGGTTCAGATATGCTATATTTCAACTGTTTCCCATGTCAATGCATAACACCTGTAAGGAAGTTTCCTGACACTGAAAGAGGACCTAGAAATTTTTTACCTTTCCTCATTCTCAAGAGTGACAGTAGTTTGTTTTCTTGCACATTTGATAGTGACTAAATCATTGTTGCATCACGCAGTGAGTCTCAGATATCTCTTTCTTCATTTAGAAAATGCCTAAAAAATGATCCAGGAGGTCTCCTCCTCCCTGGCTTGCTCAATGCTCCATGCAGAATGGGAGCTTGGCATGTCTCCAGACTTCAGTGCTTGTCACCAAGGTAGTTTTCATATCCGTCACACAATAAGAACCTCTGCCATAATCAGGTACAGAAAGCAACAGGGGAGTGGGAATGAGGGGCAGAGAGGAATCTGTGGTTTCAAATTTCCCTATGCAAAATAAGAAATGGCAAAGATGAAATGGTACAGCTGTTAAGTATTGGGGTTAAAAGTGTACCTGTTGCTGCCAGAAGTGTATTCAGAGAAAGGTCAGGCATAAACTCTGACCTCAGAAGGGAGTTCAGGACTTCAAGTGCTAAACACCTTCTCAGGTAAAAGTGGTGCAAATCTAGAGCTAGACAGGCCTGCAATCAGATCTTGCTCCCCAGGATATTTTTTTGGCCGAATTAACTCCTCATTCCCTGCTGGTGACTGTTGTGGACCAAATTCTGAAACATTTATGTTGCCTGATGAATCTAGTGGCCTTCTACAATTAAGGGACTGCACCAGTGGACAAGGGAAGACCGATGATTGTCATCTACTTAGATTTCTGTAAGGCTTTTGATACGCTCCCTAACAACACTTTTGCCTCTAAATTGGAAAGATATGGGTTTGACGGTTGGACTGTTAGATGGATAAGGAACTGGCTGGATGGCTATGTTCAAAGAAGTCAGTCAATGGTTCAATGTCCAAGTGGAAACCAGTAACAAGTGGTGTCCCTCGAGCATTTTTATTGAAAACAATATTATTTAATATCTTCATCAATGACATAGACAGTGGGGTTGAGTGCATTCTCAGCAAATTTGCAAATGACACCAAGCTGAGTGGTGTAGTTGGTTCACATGAAGGGGAAGAATACCATCCAGAGGAACCTTGACAGCCTTGAGAAGTGGGCCCATGTGAACCTCCTGAAGTTCAACAAGGCCAAGTACAAGGTTCTGCACTTGGGTCAGGGCAATCCCCAGTATCAATACAGATGGGGATGAATTGATTGAGAGCCATCCTTGAGAAGAACTTGGGAATACCAGGGGATGGAAAATGGGACATCAGCCAGCAATGTGTGCTTGCAGTATAGAAAGCCGGCTGCATAAAAAGAAGCATGGCACCAGCAGGTTGATGGAGGTGATTCTGCCCTTCTATTTTGCTCTCATGAGACACCACCTATGTCCAGCTCTGGGGTCTCCAGTGCAAGAAAGACTTGGACCTGCTAGAGTGGGTCCAGAGGAAAGTCACAAAAAATGGTCAGAGAGCTGGAACTCCTCTCCTATGAAGAAAGGCTGAGAGAGTTGGACTTGTTCTGCCTAGAGAAGATAAGCCTCTGAGGACATCTTATTGCAGCCTTTCAATATATAAAGGAGGCTTATAAGAAAGATGAAGAGAGACTTTTTACAAAGGCCTCTAGTGAGAGGACAAGGCACAATAGTTTTAAACTAAAAGAGGTTAGATTTAGATTGGATGTAAGGAATTTTTTACAATGAGGATGGCGAGACACTGGAACACGTTGCCCAGAGAAGTTGTGGGTCCTCCATCATTGGAAGTGTTCAAGGTTAGGTGTGGATGAGGCAACCTGATATAGTGAAACATATCTTTACCCACAGCAGCAGGGGTTGGACAAGATGATATTTAAAGATCCCTCCCAACTCAAACCATTCTATGATTCTATGACTGTATCTTAATATGCACAGATAGGGCTGTATGCAAGATCAGGTGCAATTTCTGCTGACGGCAGAGCATCCTAAATATGAAAGGTATCTGAAATGGATGACAGGAATTGATCTACTAACTAAACACAGAAAAAGTCTATGCAATATAAATTTTTTTCCTATGTCAGTTTTAATCTGGGTTAAGTCCCTTGCCATGAGTCACTAATCCAGTAATGGTCCCGGTTATCCAAAGCCCATGCATTTTTGTTTTGATGTCCGAAAAACTTTCCAGATACTTGAGTTAGATCACTAACGCATCCTTTCCAGAGAGTCATATTTTCCTGAGTACTATTCACCACTTTATGTGCATCAGCTTGATCTGCAGCACTGGGTGTCTAATCGGACATAAAGGAAAAGGTATAATGAAATGCAAGACATCATTCAAGCACTCTTTTGTTAGCTTAATGTCTGCTGAGCATTTAGACTATGGCATTTTAATAACTTTGATGTTATTATGATCAGGATGTATTTCTAACTAATTTATAAGAACAGAGCTTACTTAATAGGTACCTGTCCATCGTTATTATCAACATGAAGGTCAAAGTGACCACTTCCTGCTGCTACTATTCACATCCATGATACCAATACTATGCATTATGAATTTATAGGCTGGTGTAATTATTTTAATCCTTGGTACCAGCTATATTTTAAATGTCTGATTATAGTTATGATAGTACCTCCTCAATTATTGAGTAACAATAGCATGATTGATTAAATTGTGTGACTATTACCATTTATAACATCATCTGGAAGATATGCTGCATTTAAAATGGAATTGTATCTTGTCAGTTTTGCATGATCTTGGATAACTGTTCTGTTAGAGCTTCTCGGTGATGAATCATTATACTAGCTAAATACATAATTTTTAACAGCTTCATTTAATGAAGTGTCACAAAGCATCTTTATGCTATTAAATACAAGAATAAAACTCACAAAGCCTAGTAGGTGGAATGTTTTATATGATGGTATGTGTGGTTTTACAGAAACATGTCATACTCTGTAACATAAATAAGTCTAATATATTTCAGCATTAAAATGCTCTACTCACACAGTAAAACAAGTGAATGGCGCTCTGGTAGAATAGAATCTTCGACAAGAGGTTTTAATTTCTTTGATCTTTACCCATCTGGTAACTCTTGCTGAAGATTCTGAGGGTGCTTTAATCTCTCTTCCTTCTCTCTTCCATTACCACCAGAAAATGACACCTTTCTGGGTACTAAAAGTACAGTGTTCTTCCAGGTGGCCAGTCAGCAATGGCTCTTTTATGTAGATAATTGCTATTAATAGTTCCTCAACTGTCAGCTAAAAATATTTACAATAGCTTTGATGAGTGAACTGAGGAGAAATGTGAAATGGAACTGAAAACATCTGTCAGGTTTCATCATTCAGGTTTCTCTAAACCTTCATTCCCCCTTCCTGGACTAGCTATTCCAATTTCTACGAAAAATCTTTTGTTTGTCTGCATTCTACCAATATCAAGACAACTAATTTCTTTAAGTAAATCCTATAACTGATTTTTTTTTTCAAATTCAGGTTTCAAAATGTTTTCCCTGTTATTTCTGAAATCATATATTCAGAATGTTCAGATAACCATGATATATACGCAATGTGATGCTTCTGTATTGTAAAAGCTTCACAAATTTTGTGGAAATGACAGCTATCCAAAATACACCTGTAAGATCTGGGTTAACTAGAGATGGTAAAGCAGTCAGAGAAAAAAAAAAATAATTAAAGAAAAAAAAAAAGAAAAAAGACCTTAAGCTATAAATGTCTTGATTAGGTTGGAGGGCTAAACATATTATTACTGATATTGGATATTACTCATGCATATTGGAAAGAATTGAAAACTTTCCCACCATACTCTGCAAATCAGCCCTGCAAAGATGTACGTTACAGCCAGAGCCGTGGAAGAGATTGAGAGACTGGACCATTGGTTAACAGCATACTTATGGGTTGTTTTCCTCTGCAGTTGTAATACTTACTGTCAGGAACAGCAAGCAGAAATGTGTGTACTTATATACAGAATTAGGATTAGATTACAGTTCGTTCCCATCATAGAGGGCAAAAATAAACAATCTGTTCAGTTATTTATTTGTTTAATAAGGTTTCGGTGGGTGATAAACTGAATAAAAAGATCACCTGTTTGCAGAGCATCAGCATAGGATCAACACTTAAGTTCATGTCAAGGCTTTAAATGAGATTAACACTGTCATTGAGAAATTTTGTTTGTATTTTCCTTATATCCTCTTATTTGTGCTGCTGAAAAGCTCTAATACAGTTTCTGTTTTGATATGTATCATATTTTGTGTAATCACAAAGGCCTCAAAACTGTACTAGCTAATTATCAGAGAGTCAACAACATTTAGATTGTTTTGAAACTCACAGCACATTTCAGACTGAAGCCCATCATGTTGTAAAGTCTATCCATGTACCGCATTTTTAATTTCATTTTTAATTTAGGAATAATTTTTTTGGATTTTCTTTGGTTTTGCCCAATGTATATTTTAAGTAGGGAAATGGCTAATAGACCTAGTAAAAGTAAATTCATTAAATTTTAAGTAATTTTGTTTAAACATCTTTGTTTAGAAAATAAAATAAACAAAAAAATAACAGATTAGCAATGCAGTATTGGTATGATGTTTTGTGAAGTTCATCATAATGATGAAATAGACTCAGTGGGAGAACAGTGACAGTGCTGTCCAAACAAGGAAGGGCTAGATCTGAAATCTAGCTTTGAAAGCCACCATACATTATTACATGAGCTGCTTGTCTGATAAGCATTTGCAGACAGCAATAATACTGGGATTTGCCAAGAAAGTGACTGAAAGTAGTTTCAAAGAAAGCTTAGTAAAAACATTCCTGCAAGGCTTTGCTAGTAAATATGCAAGTGATCACACTGAGGTGATTACCTGGCACAATTTCTTTACTTTTAAGCTCCATCCATTTCCTTGGCACTGCTCATGCATTTAGAACCAGCCAAAACAGTTGCAGTTCCAACCCCCCCTGGTATGGGCAGGGACACCCTCCACTAGACCACATTGCCAAAGCCTTATCCAACCTGGCCTTAAACACTTCCAGGGATGGGGCCTCCACAACCTCTCTGGGCAACCTGTTCCAGTACCTCACCACTCTAACAGTAAAGAATTTCTTTCTAACATCTCATCTAAATCGTCCCTCCTTGAGCTTAAACCCGTTACTCCTTGTCCTATCACTACACCCCCTGATAAACAGTCCCTTGCCATCTCTCCTGTAGGCCCCCTTCAGGTACTGGAAAGCTACAATTAGATCTCCCCAGAGCCTTCTTTTCTCCAGGCAGAACAATCCCAAGCCTCTCAACCCGTCCTCACAGGAGAAGTGCTCCAGCCCTCTGATCAGCTTCCTGGCCCTCCTCTGGACTCTCTTGAACAGCTCCATGTCTCTCTTGTACTGGGGCCCCCAGTGCTGGACACAGTACTCCAGGTGGGGTCTCACAAGAGCGGAGTAGAGGGGCAGAATCACCTCCCTCGACCTGCTGGTCACACTTCTTTTGATACAGCCCAGGATACAGTTGGCTTTAACAGTTTGCTGGAGTAGTTATGATGGAGGAAAGTTTCTGTATTTATGAATGTCCAACTTCTCTTTTCTTGTGTAAGTATGTGAGGGTTTACAAATATTGACCTGATTCTTTCTACTCCTCCATTGCCTTTAAGTGCTCTTACTCAATTTTTAAGCTGCCAAAGAAGTTTTGCCTATAGATAAAATACTTTAGGCATCTCTAAGGAGCCTGATTTTCACTAACAGATTTCAGAGGCCTTGTGCTTAGAGAGTAAAGAATTGTTGAGAAAGAAGGGAATTGGAATGACATTTTAAAAGTGTTGTAATTGCAGTAGATGCTAAAGGGCCTAAAACTCTCAATATTTAGCCTTCAGTGATGAAAAGAGCTGTTTCTGAGTATCCAAGAACATATAAAAACCTTGGTGTTTGGTATCAAAATCCAAATGGCATATTCTTGAATACGTGATTCACTCTGGCTTTGGGAGGCTCAACACCTCTCAGAGTCTGGCTCAAAGAAGTTACAAACATTCAAGTTCTGATGCTGTGACACCCTACAGAAAGAAGACTGTGTAACTTTGTTTCCTGTAGTTTTATGAGTTTCATGTGTTTTATATGTGTGGTTTGCTCTGTTTAGTCTTCTGCATAGTAATCATTAAGCAATAGCTTCCTAACCTATGTTAAGCAAAGTACTTCTCAATAACGAAATTCACCTTTTTCCATACTGGATATGCATTGACTAGTAAATCTAGCTGTGTGATTCCTGGAGCATTGCTCAGTGCAGTACTATGACACTGCCTAAGCCAGCTCTGGTCTATTCAGTTCCAGGACCATAAGCAAAGCAGCCCCGTCACTGCAGGCAAAGTAATCTCCTTTCCCTACAATGCATCAGAGACACAATAACATGGCAAAAGAGCTGTATTGCTTTCAGGTTCTGAATGGCATCTATGAATGATGCTGCACTCTGCCTTCTAGGCATATTTGGCAACATTCAATTAACTAAACGTGTACCCATTGTAATCTCAGGCAATATAAGATATTTTGCCTGGCCTTGAGCCATCACTGGCAGACCTGAACTATCATTAAAGACCTGTGAGGCCTGTGCCATATCTGCCAGGCCATGCAGATGTCCTTCACTCCCCAGGGACTCTCCAAAGGCAAAAAACCCCTGTCTTTAGGCAGATGAATCCTGCCATCCTGCTTGGAAGAGAGCTCAGGAATGCTCAGCATGTCCCTTGTTACCAGGCTGGGAATATTGCTCAGATGAAGCCAATGTCAAAGTCCTCATCCATGCTGACAATAAAGCAACACTTTTTGTTGGTGATATACTTTGACAGAGGTGAAAACAAAATAGCAGAATAGGCCTGGTTTTTCTGCTAAGGTGTGGTGTAACGCTGCCTGGGTATTGCTAATAATAGCTGGTTTCTATCAGTGAGTGCAAATTATGGGCCTTGTTTTTCTGTAGATGTGGCCAAGAAAGGAAAAAGGCTTGCAGAATCTGTTTTTCTAAGAGTGATATTTATTAATTCACTGTTCTGGAGCAAATTCCGGAGCAAATTTGGAGACCTCATTCTCCTGGTCTATCTGTTGCTGCATCCTATTTGATTTCCTTCTTGACAGCTTGAAAAAAGTCCTTTCTTTCACTTGTATACTTATCTCCTGACACTTTCAGCAAAAGTTAACGTCATTTTGGGGCACTGAGGTAAAGTTGTAGCAAAGTGTCAGACATTTTATTTGTTAACAAACCTGAAATGAGAATTGACACTATGCTTAACAACTGAGACACCAAATAATACAAAAAGACCCCAAAACCAAACCAACAACAACGGAGATATTGGGAGCCCTACAGTTGCATCTGGGGCTCATTGGCAGGTTTGGTGCTCTTCATTCCTCCCTCCAGGTCCTGCTGAATCCTTCGAAATCGGGAGCCCTAGGCTTGACGCTTAGTGCTGCCACCATGTCGCCAAGAAAACAACTAAGTATGATCCCTATAATTTATAAGCTATTACATACCAGAATAACAGGAAATCAAGGATTTTTTAATTATTTTTTTAAATTATTTATTCCTGTAGAGAATTAAACCATGTTTAATTAAAGGAAAGGAAGGAAAGGACTCAGGCAAGGAAACCTTGGATACCAAATAACAAACATAAATTGCTAAACATTAAAGTGAATCAAACCAGCATTAGCAAACATGTATTGTATTTTCCGTGCAAACTTTGGTTGATCTGCAAAGTGGAGCTCTGTATACACATCCCTTTTTAGAGATTTAACTTCCTTTCAGAAGGATTAAATGACCAGTAGCATTAATTCCAGGCTATCAACTACTTCCTCCTGCTGCTGTAGCCAGAAGAGACAAACAGCGCTGAAATTCATGAAGTTTGGTTGTTCCTTGTGTGGGTGAGTGATCCAAACTCTTTTCAGGACCTCACTGAGGGAAGTCAAATGCTTCCTCCCAGTTTGCTGCAAGCACTTTTCACTTGCAGCTGCTCTGAATTAACCACCCCCAAAGTGTCATGTCTGTCCACATTAAATCCATTATTACACTCAGACATGCAAATGGGAACCTGGTGCATTACTTTCTCCTCCTCTTTGCCACAAACATGGGTAGCTATGTCTAGGGCTGACATGCTGGACCAATCTCTCCTTCGTCAGCAGCTGGTGCCCTAACTTGTCCTTTAGTCTAGCTGAAGTATTGCACAGGTTGTGGGTAGAATCTGCAGTGTCCTCTGGAATCCACCATCCCCAAACTTCCTATTAGGTGTTTAGGCATTACTGGTTAAGTAATTCCTCATTCAGAACAAAAATATCCCTTTCTTATTCTCATATTTCATTATTTATCTATATATAACTACACTGGTTGCACATTCAACAGAATCTACTTTCGTACATGAAGACCAACCATCTAATTTGTGTTACACAGTAAGATGGGATGCATGTTTCCCTACTTCAGAAAAGACACCTTACTTAAAAACTGACCCTTAAATAAAGTTGTTACAGCCTTTCTTTACTCCTTCATAAGAAGAATAAAAGGAAAGCTTCTGCTCTCACTTTTCTTGAGTGAAAGATCAGAAGTGGTTAGACTAGCAAAGAGACTGTGATTTGCTCTACCTGATGCAAAGTTTATGGCAGTCACTAGTAGACACTATATCTTGTAGCCATAAAATGAAGACACTGCTGCATCTTGTTATTACCATTTGTCTGCTACACCTGCTTAGTTTCTCAGCTTGTGGTCTGTTAGTATAATTATGTTGACCCATTTATGTGGAACCATACACTGTAAAGCCTTGCTTCTACTTGGGTCACCTTTATCTTTCTCATTAGAAACATTTTGTAGGTAAAGAATAAAACCAAATACAAGTGACTATGAAGGAAACAAACCAAGTATCTACAAAACAGAGCACATAGCTATACCACAGCAAGCCAGATCACTGACATTTGTTTGGCAAGTCTGTTCTCGGCCTCTTCTCACTACAAGCTCATTAGAATCTCTCTCATCTATCATGTAGGGTTTTTTAAACTCTGTCTGACATTTACCTTCAATGTCCACACAAACCTCATTGAGCCCGTATGGTGCTCCAACCTATTATCTACAAGGTGGAAGAGAAGACAGAGCTTTTACCAAGTACAACTTCAAGAGTTATCTAGTCAAATACAAGAGAGGCAGGTGCTGAATCTAACAACCTTGACAGAAAAAAAGAGTAAGTTGTTGTCTAAGAAGTTTTGAGTTGTTAAATGGCAAGTTTTGAGCCTGCATCCACCATTGTTAAAAAATTACAGGTATACAGATTGATGCCCTGAACTTCTGTACCCATAAATTTCTGGGTGCAGCAGGCTACATTCCTGAGTCGGTTGTTGGAGGTGGTGCTACGTTCAATTCAGAAACCTGCATTTTCTGGGCTTTTCTTGCAATCCAGAAACAGGCAACACTAACCATCAAGGGATGAGCAGCACAGCAGTTCAGTACTGCACAGTGAACATAATGATAAGAAAGGTCTGTGGCACCACCTGAAATATTTAGTGTAAGGGCCACAAAATTCAGGGGACATATCAGCTCTAAGACTGCCAGCCCATAGATGAGAAATCCAGTGACCAACACAGGGACCCTGCTGTCACAATCTAAAGAAGAACAGAGTGAAACGACAGCAGTGTCTCAGCAGAAGTGCGTGCTTAATCCATACTTACATTAAACCTACTGGCTGTAAACACCACTGATATGTATCAGTATCAAAACTCCACTAGCCGTTTCTTGTGATAAGCTAGCACCTGTTTCAAACACGGGACAACAACTACAACACTGTCAGCATTACTACCTTATCTCTATTGCTCTGGTGCCTAACATTGTTCTGTATAATCATCAAAACTATTGGAAATTCAGAGGGTTCTTAACTTCTCCCAGATGACTTTGAACTAGGCCTTCAGGCATGTCCATACATGCTGGATTTGCCTTCTGCACTAGCAGGATTATCATGATCAGCTGCACACTTTTTAATTCACATGAGGAATGGCAAACTCATCCAAACTGGTGGCTTGCAGGTTCATACATTGGTTTTGGATAGTGATCTTCCTCAGGAGGGCATCTCCTAAGAAGGATATGTCTCCTTGCCAGAAGTTAATACACAATAGAAAGGGGTGGGTTTGTTGAAAGAAGGAGGAAGGCAGAAGAGGAAGGAGTGAGTCAACGGGAAGGCAAGACATGGAATTGCTCATAGTCTAGCAAAACGCAATCACTTCCTTCTTATATCCAATATGTCCTAACACCACCTGTGAATTACACCTATGCAAGGAGGTTCACCTTTCCCTTCCTTTCATGGCTCCCCGAAGGCAGGACCATCCATTCCACTTCATATTCCTCCAAGTGAACTTGCCTCTCCCCTTGAGAAGCTAACAGCACAACAAGTCACACAGAGGACAGCATTTACATGTCACAGAAATGGAGAAAATTAGGGCCTTTTCAAGACAGAAAACCCATATGTTGTAATGTGTGGCTATTTTGTTGGTTTGTCAACTGCTAAAAGTGTGCATAAATTCACAATAAAAGGTGAAGAAACAGTAATGCATCAGTTTGTTGTGGTTTACCTCAGCAGATAGCTAAAACAACTACACAGCTGTTCACTCAGTCACCCCCTCCCAGTGGGATGGGGGAGAGAATTGAAAATGGAAAAGGAAAAAAAACCTCATGGGATGAGATAAAGACAATTTAATAGGGGGAAAAAAAAGATGATGATATTAATACTAACAACAACAACAAGTTATGAACAGCACAATTTCTCACCACCTGAAGTCGATGCTCTGCAAGACTCCAAGATGACACATCTCGCAGGCCACCCCCCAGTTATAAATGTATGGAAAAAGGAAAAAGGCTTGCAGAATCTGTTTTTCTACGGCATGGTGTGATATATGGTTGGATATGGCAATACAGTCTTGGAGGGGTGTTTCATGCTCTCTGTGTAATGATAATATTGATGCAGCTAAGGAAGAAAAGGTATATTTTTTTCATAGAGACAGGTATGGAAAGGTCTTCTCAGAAAGAATTATTTCTCAAAAGCCATACAGGACAGTGAAAGGTGCATATAGAAAGGGACAGTTTACTTAACAAATTTTAAGCAATGTGCCTTCAATCTAATTGTGGGTTACAAAATTACAGGATGAGCCATCTGATATTTATTTATCATGTTTTCCACAAGACTTAAACACTTGCATGAGATCTTCCCACATCTCCTTTCCTGAAGTAAAACACTGTGAGAAGTGACTGTTCAGTATGGGGATTCACAGTCAAAAATTCCCTCCAGAGTGAACCACCTAAGTCGTGTCTTTAAAATGCACACTGATGGCTCGTTTTCTTTCGTAAAGCCAGTAAAGATCTAAGAAAACCCCACTTTTTGCATAGTAGCTTAGAGCTTACTGGTAAATACATGATCTATATTAGTCATATTGGATTAGCTGTATTCTTCTAAAAAATTGCTGAACTCCTGATTCCACTGCAAATGGTGGGGGTTTTTTTGTTTCTTGTGGAAAGTGTATTTTTTTAAATTATTATTCTGAGAATGTAACCATGCAAATAGTTGTCAGATTTGATACTTCTGATGTTTATCAGACATAGCTGGCTTGCCATCTCCATAATGTTTCACACACATGCACAGATGTGTTTTTCTCTTTCTGCATCTCCAGAGCACCAACTACTACTGACAGCTGTCCCAAGTACCTATCTATGACAGGTTCACTCACAGCACTTGAAAGAGAAAGCTAGCAACTTCTTACTTTAAAAACATTTTCTCTATTCAGCAGGAAAGGGTCAATCCATATTTGATTCACTGGTCACTTCTTAATCTCTCTACAAATAAATACAAGCTTGCCACTAAACCCACGGTTTTAGAAATATATTTTGTATTTTCCTCTACAGGACCACTGGGAACTTGCCAGTACCCTGCAGCTCCTCCTTCTTTCCTTTCCAATAGGAAAGTAGTGGCAATGGAGGCTAACATTATTTCAGCTCATTTGGTTCCATGGTCTAGTGATCGCTAAATATTTATCATGATCCCAGGCCTATGTGGGATATCTCACTTGTTTCACCTCCAAAGGTTAGTAAGGCCAAGGATTACTTACTTTCAAAGATGAATTATGCATTAATTATAGTAGAATCAGCAGATTAGAGCAAAAGAAGTTATCAGGCCCAAGAACTCTTCCCCAATTAATGTGGCACAGCAAGTGGTATCTCACGTATTAACAAGCAGGTGTAATGTGATCTAAATAACATGAACTCAGATGCAAAATAGACACATTTACTGAGGTGGAATGGGAAAAAAGAATAGCCTGCAGTTTTGATAATACATGGAAACATTTCACAGCAATTCTTTCAGGTGTTTTATACCAAATGTTTCACAATCTGCTTTTCTATGTGAACTGATAAACAAAATTGGTGATAAAGAATTAAAATTCTTTGAAGTATCTTCACTACCAAGCACTTACAGATCTGTTTTTATAATATTAACTGCTGGGGTAAATGGGAAGAAACACATCATCCTATGTAATTCTGCAGCTTGTGAGATTCAATAATGAAGAATTTTACTTGATACTACAAATAACTTCCTTCACTGAGTTCTTTCTATTCCTTTATAGAAAAGTAAAAAAAAATTAAAAAAAATAAATTAAAAGAACTCTTGTGAGTTCTCAGCAGATAACACTATCTCTGTTAGCATGTAATTAAGAGGTTATCTTCAGAGTTTTGCAAGTCTGTGTACACGTGACTCAGAATTTCTATAATGTAAGCACTGAGTTTTGTTTTTCCACATCTGAATGTAAAGAAAAGAAAGCTGAAATTTTCCCTGCAATATCCACAAAGGGGTTTTTGCTAGCACAGTTCTTAGAGTTTAGTGGTGGCAATTTACTGTAAAACAATGGAACTGCAAAACCTGATTACAGCGGTGCCTATTCTGGAAAGACGTATGGCTGGCCACAAACTTAAAAAGGTCCAAGCATGTCCTTAAGTCCTGATCCAAACCACTGATTTCAGTGTGAATATTTATTCTAGACTCTGTTCTATGTGAGCAGAGGTTCTCAGTTTCTGTTCAATCTTAAACATTTGGATGGAAAGAAATGATGTGAACAAAGTACTTGCCATGACTCAACCAGAGCTAAAAGCAGAAAATGAGAGCCAGGACTCCTACTGTGTTGGTGGTCTGCTACCTGGCTGCATGTATGGCTGCAAGCTAGAGATCAGGGGTCCCTGAAATGAACACAGGCAAAGGGGCAACTCTGCCTGACACAATGCAGCACTGTGTGCGACATCCCATACTGGCAGTAAGTCAGCACAGACAGTGCAGTTCTACTGGGGTCTTAGCTCTCCTTGAAGCCCAGGGAGCTGCTTATGCCAGGCAACTAGGAGTAGAAGCCATGGTGGACACTAATGTACATATGAAAAACCAGTGTGCACAGCCTGGAGAAGCATTTAGGTACGCACAGTGTCTTTGTGACTGCAGCTCACCATTCTTTTGTTCTGGACAAGATTTAATCCAGCTAAGAAATCTGGAAAAAAAACAACCATAAGCACTGAATGCATTTGCCTTTGTATTTGTTCTTTTTAACAGAACATATAACCACATATTATTAATCTACATCTCTATTATTTGCAACATACAGTAGTCCCTTTATCAGCATTTGCAAACAAAAAGCGCAGTTTCGTGCATCAGGCAGAAAATGCACTTGGCTTCTGCATGTGTTTCAAGTTGTAGATTATGCAATGATTGACAGGAGAGTAGTCATAAATATCTTATGAATATAATTCTAAGAATAATTAAAGTTATCACATATTTAGAGATTAAATTTATACTCTAGATTTAGATATCTTTAATGAAGATATTCGCCTTTTTTCTTTGATGCCCTTCTTGCCTGTTGTTTTGCATCCCAGCCATCAGCCAGTGAGTCATGAAGCTATTATCAAAGTCAGTATAAACTAAGTATGATACAGAAGCAAAGCTATTTCACGCCACTTCAGAAATACACAGTACAACCAGGTTTAAAAAAAAAAATCTAGTTAGGACACTATAATGCATTGTAATCAAAATATCTATCCTCATTTAACGTGTAAAAGAACTGGAGAAGAAAAATACTACTTGAATGTTTTAGTTTTTTATCTCTATAAAAACTGGAGCAAAACTAAAGCACACACTCCTCCCATACCAATTTTAAACTGGTACTGGCTGCTTATAGGTCATATTTCATCTATTTCCATGAAAGATGACTTTTTTTTTGAAAAAAAAAAAAAAAAGGGCTCTTGTGTTTTGAAACAGAATGAGCAAATTAGGAGGTTGACATTTTGTGTAAAATACTGGGCCTGTACCAATTTACACAGAACTTTAACATGCCATCTGCACCTGGACATCTTCTTTTGACTTTAGTCCAAATGTAGACAAATAGAAAGGTGTGGTTCAAAGGTGACTGATTTTTAAATACTTAGAAGGATTTTAAAAAATTGAATTCATCCCAGTGTCATGGTTTTGCCCTAGTCAGAAGCTGAGCCCCACGCAGCTGCTTGCTGACTTTCCTGGGGTGGGATGGGGGAGAGAATCAGAAGACTAAAAGTGAGAAAACTTGTGGCTGAGATAGACAGTTCAACAGGTAAAGAAAAAGCCACTTGTGCAAGCAAAGCAAAATGAGGATTTCATTCACCGCTTCCCATCAGCACGCAGGTGTTCAGCCATCTCCAGGAAAGCAGGGCTCCACCACACTTAACGGTTACTTGGGAAGACAACCAGCATCACACTGGATGTCGCCCCCTTTCTTTTTTCTTTCCCCACCCCCTTATATGCTGAGCATGACATCATATGGTATGGAATATACCTTTGGTTATTTGGAGTCAGCTGTCCCAGCTGTGTCCCCTCCCAACTCCTTGTGCACCCCCAGCCTCCTTGCTGGTGGGGTGGCCCTGTGTAAGCACTGCTCAGCAATAACAAAAACATCCCTGTGCATCCACACTGTTTTCAGCACAAATCCAGAACATAGCCCCATACTAGTTACTATGAAGAAAATTAACTCTGTCCCAGCCAAAACCAGCACACACTGTTTTGCAAAGCACTGGGAACATATTACTTGAATTGTTTTTTCCACTGGGAGAGTTCAACCACCCAGCTTTTGGGAGCTTGGGAGAAGCCTACAGAGGCCGGAAGCAAGGACAGGTAGCCTGGGAGGAATACAGAGAAACTGTCCAAGCAGCCAGGGATCAGGTTAGGAAACCCAAAGCCCTGATAGAAATAAATCTGGCTGGGGATATCAAGGGTAACAAGAAAAGCTTCCAAAGTACATCAGTGATAAAAGAAAGACAAGGGAAAATGTGGGTCTCCTCCAGAATGAAACCGGCAACCTGGTTACCCAAGATATGGGAGAAGGCTGAGGTACTCAACGACTTCTTTGCCTCAGTCTTCACCAGCAAGTGCTTGAGCCACACTGCCCAGGTCACAGAAGGCAAAGGCAGGGACNACATAGGCTGGGTGAGGAATGGATTGAAGGCAGCCCTGAGGAGAAGGACTTGGGGGTATTGATTGATAAAAAGCTCAACATGATGTGGCAATGTGTGCTTGCAGCCCAGACAGCCAACCGTGTCCTGGGCTGCATCAAAAGAAGTGTGACCAGCAGGTCGAGGGAGGTGACTCTGCCCTCTACTCCGCTCTTGTGAGACCCCACCTGGAGTACTGTGTCCAGCACTGGGGGCCCCAGTACAAGAGAGACATGGAGCTGTTCAAGAGAGTCCAGAGGAGGGCCAGGAAGCTGATCAGAAGGCTGGAGCACTTCTCCTGTGAGGACGGGCTGAGAGGCTTGGGATTGTTCTGCCTGGAGAAAAGAAGGCTCTGGGGAGATCTAATTGTAGCTTTCCAGTACCTGAAGGGGGCCTACAGGAGAGATGGCGAGGGACTGTTTATCAGGGGGTGTAGTGATAGGACAAGGAGTAACGGGTTTAAGCTCAAGGAGCTTACTGTTAGAGTGGTGAGGTACTGGAACAGGTTGCCCAGAGAGGTTGTGGAGGCCCCATCCCTGGAAGTGTTTAAGGCCAGGTTGGATGAGGCTTTGGCAATGTGGTCTAGTGGAGGGTGTCCCTGCCCATACCAGGGGGGTTGGAACTAGATGATCTTTAAGGTCCTTTCCAACCCAAACCATTCTATTATTCTATGATTCTATGAAATGCAGATCCTGACATAGAACGGGAACACATAACAACATGCAGTGAACCACTGAAGTACACAGAAGCAAGAAATAGTTCCTCAGTGCAATAAAATAAGCTGCATGGGTGGGAGATTTAGTTTTGGTTATTCCTAGCAGCTCAACAGAGAAATAATATTTTTTAAAAGTAGAGTGGCGACACCCAGGACAAATGAGACTTAGAGCCCCAGCTCCCAACTAAAGTGACCCTGGAGTAGGCAGGATGAAAGCTCCTTCTGGAAATACAAAGGGGTTCAGCTTGAAGCACTGTGTTTTGCAAAGAAAAGACAGGCCACAAAACCACCAGATTTTCTCCTGATTTTTAAACACCTGCAGCCAGCCAGTCTCCCATCACAGCTTATCATGCTGGTCACTGAAGACTTACAGAGATTTGCAGCCTCTCTTTGGATCTTTTTAATCACACATCCGAACATCAAAAAAGGACTCACCCTATGTTTTTCCCTTGTCATGTTTCCTACCTCTCTGCATTTCCAACTTCTCCCAAAGGCAGGTGTTCCCTGCCTTCCAGTCCTAGCCCAGAGGAGAATAGTATTTGTACACCAACAGTTTAAAAGATGTGCTCGTGACCTTGCCATGGAGCACATGGCTGCTGGTACCAGCGCCTCCTCAGCAGTAGCTTCCTGTCTCTGCCTGCTATGAAGCCCATTCTGCTTTACATACTGCTTTTATTATGCCACTGACCGCCCTGGCACCACCAGTGGTCTGAGAGGCATGCTGGTCTGAAATGTGATTCTGTGATATTTTTCTAACCAAGTGTTGCAATTAGAACCACACTGCTGTTCACTCACTCCCCACCACCCCTGCAATGGGATGGCAGAGAGAATTGAAATGGAAAAGGGAAAAAAAAAAAAAAAAAGAAAACTCATGGGTTGAGATAAAGACAGTTTAACAAGACAAAAAAGGATAATCATCATAGAACGTACAAAAGAAGTGATGAACAGCACAATTTCTCACCACCTGAAGTCGATGCTCTGCAAGACTCCAAGCTGACACATCTCGCAGCCCACCCCACAGTTATAAATGTATGGTATGGAATATCTCCTGGTCAGTTTGAGTCAGCTGTCCTGGCTGTGTCCCCTCCCAGCTTCTTGGGTGCCCCCCCCACCTTCTCGTTGGCAGGGCTGTATGAGAATCTGAAAGTCCTTGACCGCTTGGCAACAACTAAAAACATCAGTGTCTTATCATTATTCTCATCCTAAATCCAAAACACAGCACTACACCAGCTGCTAGGAAGAAAATTAACTCTATCCCTGCCGAAAGACAGACAGCGTTCCATTGGTAGCTGTTTATCCAGTGAAGGGTACTTCCTTCTTACATTACTAGGATCAGCTCAAGGAGCTTGCCTGCTGTGAAGAACAAGTCCTTCACAGTTGTTTCACTGCATTGACTGGAGGGGTGCACTTCCAGGTTACACTGGCAAAGTGAATTGGAAAAAAACCCAAACCAAACATGTTTCTTGAGTGCTTGGCTGATAAGGAAGAGGAAGCTTGGCTGATTAGAGATCAGTTTGGGAGCTGCTGCTGAAGAGAAGTCCCTGCTGACAACAACAGATAGGATTAAAAAAAAAAAAAAAAAAAAAAAAAAAAAAANNNNTTAAAAAAAAAAAAAAAAGAGAAAAAAAGGCTTGGCCTACCAGCCAGTTCAGCCAAGATGCCAGATGCAGTGTTAGAGAGGATATTCTGGAAGGAACACTTCACTCCTAATTGGCAGCAACCCTCAAACAGTGGGCATCTGGCTCTGGCTGGTAATGCCAGTAGACAGATGCTCTGTCAGTGTTGATAAGATACCTGCAGGCACACAACTGTGCCAGATGTATCAGTGACATTAACGTATAGGCTCAATGTTGTCTTTCCTTCTATATTTCAGGACTTTCTGCAATAGGCAACAGAAAGTGCCATCTTCTTCCCACAACCACCAACACTCTTGTGAAAGTCTTGCTGTAGTCAACAGCTGATTGTGTAAACTTCAAGCTGGTGCAAGTAATTAGAAAATATGACTTTGCCATGTGTCCTGATTTCAGCTGAGGTTCTTTTTCTTCATCATTAATGAGTTAATTTTCTTCATAGTAGCGAGTATGGGGCTGTGTTCTGGATTTGTGCTGAAAACAGTGTGGATACACAAGGATGTTTTTGCTATTGCTGAGCAGTGCTTACACAGAGTCAAGGCCTTTTTGCTTCTCACACCACCTCACCAGCGAGTAGGGTAGGGGTGCACATGAAGTCGGGAGGGGACACAGCTGAGACAGCTGACCCCAATTGACCATAGCGATATTCCATACCATACGACGTCATGCTCAGCATACAAGGGGCTGAAGGAGGAAGAA
>VXBL01007450.1:38852-79720 GCA_013400195.1 Aramus guarauna
GGGGGGTACATCCAGAGTGATGGCGTTTGTCTTCCCAAGTAACTGTTATGCGTGATGGAAACCTGCTTTCCTGGAGATGGCTGAACACCTGCCTGCCGATGGGAAGTGGTGAATGAATTCTTGTCTTGCTTTGCTTGCGCGCGCAGCTTTTGCTTTATTTATCAAACTGTCTTTAGCCCAACCCACATGTTTCCTCACTTTCACTCTTCCAATTCTATTCTCCATCCCGCCGGGGGGCGGGGGGGTTGGAGTAAGCAAGTAGCTGCGTGGTGCTTAGTTGCCAGCCAGGGTTAAACCATGACACCATGTCAGTAAAATTCTTACAGCATACATATTTCATCCCTGTGACCTCTTCCTGAGATCAAGTAACACCTTAGGGACTAGATTCCTGATTGTTAGCTAGGGACACATATGTATACCTTGGAGGTATACTGCTGCAGATTTTTTTAAGGGGATGTTGTACTTCAATGCATGGTCACAGAGTCCCTGACAAGTCTGTCATGCAGATTTCTAGAACACAGGTCAACAAGATAGGATTTTGAAGGGTGCAAAGGACCTTATTGGCACAAGCAGCAATGGTCAAAAGAGGCCAGTCTATTATCAACCCCAAATCGTCTTGTTGGTCAAGGGCTAAGCATGTACAAAGCAAGTGCTCTCTTCCTTCCACTGTTAGATTGGAGTTTCAACTTCACTCTGAAGCATAGACAAGTTTATATTGCTTCCTCTACACACAAGACTGTAGTCCACTGTTAGTCTGATACTTTAAATGAAAAATATTCTCTGAACCAAATGTTCAGATTGAATCCTGAAAATGTCAAACTATTATCACCTCACCATTTAACTAGAAACAGATTTTAAGAAGCTGTAGATTTAACTTAGCTAAATAAGACACATTCAGAGTAGCCTTCGCTTGCTTTTGCTCACTGGAGAATGACATGTATGCTACCCAAAACTGAATTTGTGTTCGCTGTGAGAAAAGAAACAAAATGACAATCCTAAACATTTCAACAGGATTTTGCTCTAAGATTTCATATTCAAGGCAAATCTCACACACGGCACAAAACAGCACTTCACAAATATCTGATTCAACCAAATAAGCTGACTTGCCTAAGAAATAGGCATGTTAAATAGGCCGGATAGAGTACCGAGCTGATGCAAGATAAGCTCTTTTCAGGTATTTCAACATTTTTCTTTAGCGGAGTTCAGTAAGTGAAGGAATCGTGCTTTCTCGTTTCTTCAAGGGACATTTGTAAGTTATTGTGGAAGAATGATGTGTGTCAACACAGAAGCAAAGAAAGTTAGGAAATATAACTGGCTGATGCCAAAATGAGATGGAATGTGTAAAATTGGCAGGGTCTGGGTGCAGACTGAGGCACCATGGGGAAATTTGAAGAGAGAGAAATCTATTTATAGAGAAATATATAGCATATTAAAGAAAAAAGTCTTTTCAGATCCAATGCCTATCTCCTACCTGTTGATTTCAGTTGCCTTTTTTTCTCTTTTATTTACTTTTTATGCTAAACTCTTTCAGATATGAGGAAGTGTGCAATCTTACAGCATGTTATCCCTGAAAATCATAAAGAACATAGCCTCTGGCTTATTAGTAAAATACATCAGCCTTTAAGACTGGTAAAACAAGAATCTGCATTAATTTTAATATTCATAATTCAGCAGACTTCATCCATATCGTCAAGCAAATAACACACAGGCAGGCTATAGCCCTAATAGAAAAGGGAAATAGTACACAGATATTGAATGCAATTTAATAAATTTTAGATAAGTCTGCTGGTTACCAGTAGCACACAGCAGGAATGCTAGAGAAACAATATGCCTTTGTGACTACAAGTAGAAATGCTTGGACGTGGCTGAACATAGAAAGAAATGACTGACAGATGAAGAAATTCTGGATTGCTTTCCCAGATAGTACAGATGTGCAGCAAAGACTGTCAATTTGACCTATGAATTTAAAGAAGTTTTCTTTTTTAGATAACAATTGCTGATGTATTTTTGCAAAGATAAAAATACAGAATGCACAACAAAGGAAATACTCATGTAGAAATATGATAACCTTACTATTGTGTTGTATTAAGCATCATATCATAGTTACACTTTTCACTAAAATGTAATCAGTTTGACTTTTATCCAGCATTGTTTTAATAAGTATTTTTAAGAGCAGATTCATTTTAACCTTGTGCAGAAGCTGACTTCCTTTTGCTATTGTTATTGTTAATTATTATTTCCATTTTTTGCAGGATTTACTCTGTAAGATATTTTTTCCTCAGCATGTCACTGCTTATTATAACTATTTTCTCTGATGATTTAATCAAATTCAATTTATATTAATGAAAAAAATATTAAACTGCCATAATTGAGACAAATAACATTTTTAAAAGCATCTTAATCCCAATTTTCAAAAGGGTTTCAAAACCCATTACTTCCAAAGGGTACATAAACTTGTACTTGCATTTGACAGTAGTAATTATCAGACATATGTAAGAATCTAAATGCAGAAATAGAGAGAAAGGCTTTAGGGAAAAACAGAGCATGCATTGATGAGAACTTAGAAGCAGTCCACATATTCAGAATTATACTAGGAAAGCTGATCACCACCTGAACTGAAATGATGTGTGTCAGCTCTGCTGTAGAACCTAAGTATTAGTCCTGGTTCTGAAAAAAATCAAAGTTGGGCAGAAGCTTACCTGTCTATTTATTTATTTCATCTGATTCGAAACCAAGGAGTTATGATAACATTGTAAGGAAATATCTTACAATACTTCCTTATATTTATACATTTTATTAGAAAAGTAAACAGTATTTGGTTTCTGTTCCTCTAAACCAAATTAGTCATATATTTCACTCTTCTTGATCCTTAAAGTAATTACAGATGTGAAGATATAACATAAAAATATTTGATAAATTGCTGCCTTGTTCTCATTTGTTTTCAGGTATGCATTCCTTATAAGTCCTTTACTTGTTTAGATTTAGAAAGAGGCTAGCTACTTCCGTTTGAGTTGTGTTTAGTGCTAAAAGTACTGGCAGAGTCAAAGATTAACATAGCATTCCCCGAGTACAGAATTATCCAAACAGATTTTTAAATTATGTCTTAATCTCAAACACTGCCTTCTCTCCTTGCAAACAGTTACTTTGTTTTTATAACAGCAGCCACAAAAATCAAAGGAAGTTACTTGTGCTATAATTTTAGACAACCAGATCATCCCCGTACAGACTCTTCCCTACAAGCGCACCTTTGCAATGACCTGAACAAAAGTGTTTTCTATAGTACCAAGGCATGTATTAAAGCAAATGTCACTATAAATCCCTCTATTCACATTTCCTCACGTCTTATATGTTTAGCAAATTCTTCTGTCCACACATGTGTGAAAGCCTAGTATGCCTGATGTGAGAAGTATGAAAAAACCTTCTGGATTCTATGGCTGTATGAACATTAAACAACAAATGCTGATTCCGCATTTTAGCGCAAATCCTCAGTAAAACAGAGGCCTCATCTTCAAACAGCACAGTCCTACAGAGAGGGAGTGCACAGTACTTTCTAAGCAAAAGCGCTTTCCAGGCAGGCTTATAAAGATATATTGTTGCTAGCCATACAGTGAGTTATCTGTAATTAATAGTAGAGGTTTTCACCTTAGAAAGTGGGATAGAAGTTGAAAAAGTCTCAATATAAAAGTGCTGGGAAAAGAGTTTGCCTAAGGAAGAATTTCAGCTTACCAAAAGTATGTTTGACAGATATCACGTATCAAATGTTTTTCATTGTAGAGGAAAAAGCATTTTTCTGGTAAGACTAACTCCAACAAAACTTGGAAATCACTTAAGTTATGATTAAAAATCACTTTAAAATAACCAGAGCCTGAGGTACGTGTATTGGGTTTGAGTGGCAAGGTTTTGGTAGCGGGGGAGCTACAGGGGTGGCTTCTGAGAGAAGCTGCTAGAAGCTTCCCTCATGCCTTACAGTGTCAATGCCAGCCGGCTCCAAGACGGACCTGCCACTGCCCAAGTTTGAGCCCATCAGCTATGGTGGTAGCGCCCCTTTAAGAAGGGGTTAAAAACAGCCTAGGGGCAGCTTTTGCAGCTGGAGAGAGGAGTGAGAAGATGTGAGAAACTCTGCAGACACCAAGGTCAGGGCAGAAGGAGGGGGAGGAGGTGCTCCAGGTGCCGGAGCAGAGATTCCCTGCAGCTTGTGGTGAAGACCATGGTGAAGCAGGCTGTCCCCCTGCAGCCCATGGAGGAAGGATGAGGGGGTGTAGTGATTCCACCTGCAGTCCCTGGATGACTCCACACTGGAGCAGGTGGAGACACCTGAAGCAGGCTATGACCCTGTGGGAAGCCCACACTGGACCAAGCTCCTGCCAGGACCTGTGGAGAGAGGAGCCCATGCTGGAGCAGGCTTGCTGTCAGGACTTGTGACCCTGTGGGGGACCCACGCTGGAGCAGTCTGCTCCTGAAGGTCTGCACCCCATGGAAAAGACCCACGCTGGAGCAGTTCATGAAGAGCTGTAGTCTGTGGGGAGGACTCAAATTGGAGAAGTTGGTGGAAGACTGTCTCCTGTGAGAGGGACCCCATGCTGGAGCAGGACCAGAGTGTGAGGAGCCCTTCTCAGGAGGAGGAAGGAGTGGCAGAGACAGTGTGTGATCAACTGACTGCAACACCCCATTCCCCATCTCTCTGTGCTGCTGGTTGGAAGGAGGAAGTAGAAACCGGGAGTGAAGTTAAGCCCGGGAAGAAAGGAGGGGTGGGGGGAAGTGTTTTAAGATTTAGTTTTATTTCTCTTCGCTCTACTCTGTTTTGCTTGATAATAAATTAGATTAATTTTTTCTAAGTTCAGTCTGTTTTGCCCATGACAATAATTGGTGAATGATCTCTCCCTGTCCTTATCTCGACCCACAAGCCTTTCGTTATACTTTTTCTCCCATCTCATTTAGGAGGGGAATGATAGAGTGGCTCTGGTGGGCACATGGCCTCCAGCCAGGGTCAACCCACCGTAGTCATAAAGTCTTAGCATTTAAATCCAGGAGAAATACCTCTCTTCTTGGCATTACAATCAGTTTAACTATACATAAAGAAAATAGTAAGTTGCATTTACTTGGATCATATTTCCCAGAAAATATGGCACATATCATAAAACAGCAAAAGACACAGAAGCTATCACACTCGTGTTGTAGTGGTTTCTTAGTTCTCAAACTTTTGATTTCTTCCATACTGTATCCACTTTTTCTGTACTTTTTAAAAAATTTGTGTATCATTATTGGTCAGTCTCATCAATTCATCCTCAAGATTAATTTCTTTCTTGTTTTTACTTCCATGCCATGTTGACAAAGGAGCACTCATAATTTATAGTGCACTCTGGCTATTAAGGTGTAAGTCAAAACCAGTCCATCAGGTAGGTTTTATTGAACATTTGTTATACTTGTTTTATTATATTGGTTTTGTAGCTTTTAGTCACTGTGTCACATGGTCAAATAACTTGTAAGATCCAAATATATCTATTTGCCTTTCTCAATTAAATTTGTTATTTCAGCAAAGAATAAAATTAGACTTATTTGAGAAGACCCATTTCCCATATAAGAGTATCAGCTGAATTAAATTTGTGTCCTTCAAACTGTTTATGAAATGATTCTTGTAAGAGCTTTCTCATTATTTGTGTGGAACTCTCTAGCCCATCATTATTTAGCTCATCCTCTTTGAGTGTTCTCCATTTTTTTAGAGGTTTTATATTCTCTTTTAGAACTCTTAGGTGCCAATTATTCCAGCCCAGTGATATAAAAATATTTTCATTCCCTTCACAACAAAGCACTTTCCCCAGTGATTACTGAACTTCATATCTCTCTGTGATACAAACAAATCATCATCATTCATAAATACTTACTGGAGAAATATCCTTTTTTTTTTTTTTTTTTTAAAAAGAGTATTATCAACCTTCCCCTTTCTGTCTAATAAATATCCATTTTCTTCTCCTTGAATACTGTAGACTCCTTCTCCCTGAATACTGTAAACTTACTAGCTATGGAGGCTTAGCTGATGTCCTTACCTGCCTTAGTAACTTTATTATTTCAGAACTGATCTGTACCAGTTGCCATTTGGTAACAGATTTTGCATTAATTCTGTATTAAATTATAATAAATTATACAATATTGCTTTAAAATTTCTAATTTAATGCAGAGCTGACTAGGGATAGCTTATTATGAACGTTTCTTGAATTTATATTGAGAGGAGCTGGACTTCCACACACCTTGTAGGTGTTTTTAGCAGGTACTTTTCCTCTACTTTGTTCTCTTACGAATGCAAGAAAAAGAATTGGGAATTCAGATTTGAGTCCATTTTTTAGTAACACAACATGATCTGATGGAGTGATTAAACAGCTAAGATGCAAAAGAGTCATTCAAACAGCTGGAGAAAGCAGACCCAGGAATTCATGTGGCTGATATCCTCTTTTCCTTTTATGCACAGGCTGATCTCATGAAGTAGCTCTCATGGCTGAGAGAAAGACTGCAATTTAGCATTACACAGTATTTAAATATTTAAAAGATGATTTAAAGACAAGTGGAAAATTAAATTACTAACCAAATTGATGATCTCTATACCTTAGTTGATGACATTAAGAAAATGAGATTATGGGTCAGTGAAGGTGAAATGAACGTGACTAATGAGGAAGATTAATGTACATTCTTGTCCTGGCTCTGGCTAGGCTAGAGTTAATTTCAGAAGGAGCCAGGCCAGGTCAGCCAGGCTGTCAGAGTGTGAGGAGTCCTTCTCAGGAGGAGGAAGGAATGGCAGAGACAGTGTGTGATCAACTGACTGCAACACCCCATTCCCCATCTCTCTGTGCTGCTGGTTGGAAGGAGGAAGTAGAAACCGGGAGTGAAGTTACTGCCATGCTCTCCATAAAAGGGGGCTAGTCGGGGAGGGGCGGGTTCGGTGTGGCTCTGGATTGGGCTGAGGGTCCAGTAGGCCGTGGGATTGGTAAATTGTTTTCCGTTATCACCTGTTGTGTATATTTGTTGTCAATACTGTTGTTGATTGTTTCCCTCTCCCTTGCTGTCCCAGTAAACTGTCCTTACCGCAACCCTCGAGGCTTTTGCCTTTGTTTTTCCGGTCTCCTCCCCATCCCGCCGGGGGAGGGGTGAGCGAGCGGCCGCGTGGTGCTCAGTTGGGCCTAAACCACGTTAATTCTCCAGAACAGAGATTTTTCCAGAATAAACTGGAGCCCTCCAGCAGCAAATGCTTAATGAAAGAAACAACAAAGATTGAAAGTAAATGCATTAGAAAATGAAAGCAGGAGAAACCACTTGGCATCTTCACTTGCTTGAAGGAGAGGGGGAAATGAGAACAGAAGAATTAACAGATACCTCTTTACAGAAATGTTTACAGAAAAATTCGTGGCTGCATCCTTTGTCATGCAAAGAACAGTGAGCAGAGCACCTGGTGGCCTCCGCAAATGATAATAAAGTTCCTTAATTATAGTAATACAGATAAACTGTTACAGCTGGTTAGACTGAATAAAAGTCTGATTTATAATTCAGATAAGTACTGCTATTCCTTGATTGCAGTCTAAAAATACAAAGGCAGCAGAATCCATAGAAACTAAGAGGAAGCTTTGGGATTATAAAATCAAGTGCTTGTTTTATCCAGGTAAACTTGAAATTGATGTTGTTGAAACCAGACTGTTTCTTTTATAATACAGAAAGATTATCAGTCTTGATTTAGACAAGAGAGGAATAAACAAGATCACTATAAAACAGAAAGAGTGATATCCTGAACATCCCAACATACCTATTTAATAGTCCTCACAACAGTGAACATTCCAAAAGGCCCATTCTCAGGATTGCTTTTGGATTTTATCCAGACAGTTTAAATGACAGTTTAATAGATAATACCCATGCAGGACAGAATAGTATCGTGCATTCTCTCACCTAATTTAATATTTAATATTAAATACTTTTAATATTACGATTCTTCTTTCTCAAGTGCCTCTCCCCTTTTGGGGAGGTGGGGAAGGGTGCATACCTGGCATACATTTCATTAGGCTCTTAGAATTGTACAAAGTATGTGCATACACACATACCTGCACACACATGTGCCCACACATGCACAATCACTACGCACATACATGACACACATACACACACAGTGTCTTTCATGAACATTGTTTAGCACTAGTTTGAGATGAAACCTGCAGTGAGGTGCTGTGGGCTCAGACTCCCACAAGCTCAGGCCCTTGCCATCCAATCCTTTCCATGTTCCCTGGAAAGCAGGAGATCAAACTATAAGAACAGCATGTAAAAAGGTGGTTTCATCCACAACCAGTTGTTGGCTCATTTTTAAAAAGCAAGTAATGATGCAGGTGCCCATCCTCACCTAACTGCATGAAGTGGCCATCTAATACTGGAAGCAGTTCCTGCCACTGAACCTCAAGCTTACAGAAGAACTTTCCTTAGAGCTTTTATTAGGCATGTAAGAGGGAGAGAGAATTTCAGCACATCCATCTCTTCAGCATTTCCTCTTACGCGTATCAAGGATTTTGGTGCTCAGTGTGCTGTTTTCTGTGAATGTATTTTTGTGTGTCCAAGATTGTATTGGATGTCCAAAGTGTATTTTTGCTGTGGGGAATTTAGTAACTTGAACTTTGTGAATTTTACTTCTAAGAAAGAAATCTAACTTGAAGGCATGACAGTAGAAAGCATCACAACATCTAAAATCCTCTTGGCATTTGATACACAAGCTTCACAAAGTTGTAGAGTGGGAATTACTAAGCTGTTTTAAGAGTCTGACAGCACACCCTCTTGTATGTTCACAAGCTGTCTATTATTTCTGTTGGGTAGTGTTACCTGTTTCAGGTATAGGTATTTCCATTTGCAACTATATTTATCTAAGGTTTCTAACTAAGAATGATGCAAATTGAATACAGTAATTTTGCCTTAAAAATAACAATGGAGTAAATACTCCATAAATATTCTGTATTGCTGTATCTCCTGAGGATTCTGCTGGTAGGGAGTTAATGGAAAGAGCATCTTTCACTGGAGTAACTGTGGCAGTTCCTGTCTGGACGAAACAACTGGAAATGTGATCAAATTCTCCTAGGCTAGTTCTTCAGAGAGATGTCTCTAAGCAACTTACCATGAGCTCTGTCCTGGTGTGGAATCAGGTACTGCAGCTGCATTCTCTAGTTTTACACCTTATCATATATTATGCCTCTCCAGGTGGCAGGTAATATAATAGCCCTTGATAATCTTTTCTTCTGTTATGTTCTTCTGTGTTCAGAAGAAATTGCTGCAAGTCTTCCCAATAACCTCAGAAAAATAGAGGAGATCAATTATATACAAAGTATTTTAAAATGACAAGTCCATGCTGGAGTGGCAGAAGAATGAAATTGTTGCACCTCAAAGACTGGTGTAAAATTTGCAAGCACATAGAAAATTAGTATTTTCTATGGGAATTTTTTTCTTTAAAGAAGAATAAGAAAGCAAGTGGACAGTCAAGCAAGTGAAAGAAAGTGGAAGTGTCTTCCAATAACAATCTGCCTTGCATTCCTGTCACATGTTGGATTTTGCTGGAACCTCCTCTCTCCAAACAAATAAACAGATTGGAAGGATAAAAGAGCTGGGCAGCTTTTAGAAGCGCATGTAGCAGTTTGTATCCCTTATGGGCCAGCAAAAGATAATTAATTAAAACTAAACACCTTATTTACAAATAATTGCCTTTTCCAGATGTACAAACAGGACTGAAATGGCTATACATACATGATCACAGCAGTAAGGATAGAACGATCTAAAAGACCAGCACAGCTGGGTTCTTCTATTGTGTGGAAAAGCAGCTCAAAGGAAAAAAGTTTCTAAAGAAAACTTTGGGAAACACATTCCTCCAGAATACATGTTCCAGGTTGCCAAGTTTAATACACTCCAGATAGACTGGAAAATGCAGAGCATATTAGCAAGCTTTCTTTTGGAAAGGAGAAAACCGAGATGGTGAAGTCTTTATGTGACAGTACAGGTTTAATTCAAAACGAATTTCAGAATTTGTGGATCAGATTTTGTGGATCATATTACCATAGAATCAAAGAATCTTTTTTTTTAAAAGACTTATAAGATCATCAAGTCCAACTGTTAACCTACCAGTGTCAAGTCCACCACTAAACCATGCACATACTGTTAACAAATATCACACTGCATTGTTTGTCCAAATCGTGTATTTTTGTAGAGTATAATTCCAATCATCTGAAGGCTATGAATTGTGTTTTCAGTCAGATACACCAAATGTTCTTGATCAGTTTTGGAGTTTAGTACCATAGCAGTAAGGGTATGAGGCTCAACAGACCCTCAACCATACAGCTATCATGTAAGGATATTGACAGACCATTGAGATAGGAGTTCTAGCAGCAGTAATTTCAATTAAATGTAAGTACAAGTTAAATACACATTATCATGAATTGGTCCTAGAAGACACTGAGGAAATACCTTAGATACATCAGCTATTTTGTCTACCATTTTCAAAGCTTTACTAGTTATTTTATCCTTTGTGCTTAATAAGCTTTCATAACAGTTTTGTATTATCTCCAAATTAAGATTTTCTTCTCTATTTTTTGTAGAGGCTATGAATTAACTCAAATATTTTTTTCCCCAGTTGGGGATTGGGATAGAGTTAATTTTAGTCCAGTTGGGAGAAAGTGAATTTGCTTCCTAGTAGCAGGTATAGTGCTGTGTTTTGGATTTAGAATGAGAATAATGTTGATAATACCTTAATATTTTGTTTCTAGGCAATGTTTACACTAAGTCAAGGACTTTTCATCTTGTCACATTGCTCCACCAGTGCAGCAGCTTGGGTTGCGCAAGAAGCTGGGAGGGAACAGGACCAGGACACCTGACCCAAACTGGCCAAAGGGATACTCCATACCATATGACATCATACTCAGTACATAACTTGGAGGAAGTTGGCCAGGGCTTGGGGCCATGGCTCAGGAACTAAGTAAAGTCTGTAAGCTGGACTGGGAGGGTTCAGTAGGATCCACTTACATCATTAAAATAAAGGCACAATAGTAATACATAATAAAGGCCATTTCATGTTATTTTAATTCCCCAAATACTACACTTACTCCTATATAATCAGCAGTTTTATGGATAACATTACAAGCAATGCAGTCACGCTTAATAACAAAATACTCTTAGAGCTTAGAGCAGAAGAGTGCAGGATTAGGGCTGGACTGACTTGTGAGTGCAAAGAGCACTCACTGATCAGGATCTCCACAAAGTCCCAGTAACTTCATTGTCCTCTTTTCTATTTTTACAATGTATATAATTTTCATTTTTCTATTTCAAAAGATATCTCAACAAAACCCCTATCCCTGAGTTTGATGTTCAGAGTTATTTTATGGTCTGCCTCAAAAATGAAATCATGTTCTAGAAATGTAAAGTATAGCATTTAACCAAATACACTGGAGCCCATGCCAAGATAAATTTTGTGACCACAAATCTTAGGTCCTTGGGTACTGTGGCAACAATGAAAGACTGTCATGTTTAAATAGTTATTTCTCCAAGATCATCAGAACAAAACATGAACAATCCATTCAAGGAGTACTTCTAATCATTATTATGTTTTTTCCTAGATGCAAATAGAATAAATGTAGCCTAAGACTATTGTAGTCTTCCTTGATTATTATTAACTGGTCTCACTGCAGTCAGAAACACATAGCATTAAAACCATAAGCCAGAGGAGCAACAGCAAAGGGAGGTTTGCTTTAAAAGGCCCTTGAAAAGACCTGTAATTATTTGGAGTCATTAAATATTTTTTTACTATCTTTGTTTTAGATGAAAGCTTTTAAAACCCAGTTCTCTGGAAAATGAATATTCATATAATTGAAATAACACCCAGAACTACCAGGAATGAATCTTGTATGCTATCTTTTTCTTTTTGATTTCTTCAACTCAAAATGTAACAGATTGTCAAAATCAAGGAACATGTGTGCTAGCTTTTTCATTTAATTGGATCTTGCAATGAGTAGAGCTGTCTGCAAAAGCTTTTTTTTTGTGTTGAGAAATGCAAACAGACAGCAACAATAATGATGTCTTTTCAGTAAAAACAATAACTCAAATAAATAGATGAAGCATTTTACTAATGTTGAAACTGCAACTGCCATTGTTTCCAATATGTGACTCTGTTTCCTGGTTTGAATCTTCTGCTCACTGGCACTTTGTTGATATTATCATATAAATAACGATAGAATGAGAAATCAGAATAAATTTTCAAACAATCATAACATGATCTGGAACTGCTTGTAAGAAATGTCTTTTAGTTTCTTCCAGGGTTTCATTGTGTAAGAGACATTTTCTGTTTTGAAACCAGAAGTGTCAACTATATTCTTAGTCCTTCAGGATTCTTGGATTTTCTCTGAGCTGAAGAATTCACTTCCCATATTTACATATGTAACTGTAGATAGATAGGTATAGATATATATCTATGTGTGGACTTCTCAACTTCTTTCTTTCCTGGTGTTTGAGATTCTACCTGCTGGGTCATCTAGTAGACGAAGGAAGGAGGGAGGCAGGCTTAGTGACAAATGGAGAGACTGCAGACTTTATGTTAGGGGAGTCTAGCTTCCAGTAAAATTCCTTTAAACCTGGTGCACTGTTACCCTTGGCTGACATACAGTGCCATGAAATCTTCCCAATTTTGTGATTTTGTTGTCAAGACACAGCTGGCCAGCAACCCTTGCTGTGGGAAGGCTGGAGTGGTGAGATGGGAATAGAGCCTATAGTATACACAAGTGACACACTCTTCTCCAGCTGAGTACAGAGTTACCTTGAAACCTGCAGCAACTTTGATGCTGAATCTCCCTTCCTGGGGAGTGAGACAGTAAGGCTCAGCACACTAAAGCCACATACACCTGCAAGCCCCCTTACATGATTCTTGGCAGTAGCACTGTCTTCTGCTCTGGAAGCACAGAATCATAGAATCACAGAATCACAGAATAGTAGGGGTTGGAAGGGGACCTCTGGAGATCATCTAGTCCAACCCCCCCTGCTAAAGCAGCATCACCTAGAGCATGTTGCACAGCAACGTGTCCAGGCAGGTTTTGAATATCTCCAGAGAAGGAGACTCCACAACCTCTCTGGGCAGCCTGTTCCAGTGCTCTGTCACCTGCAAAGTGAAGAAGTTTTTCGTCATAGCCAGAGGAAACTGTGTTCCAGTTTGTGCATGTTGCTTCCTGTCCTGTCACTGGGCACCATTGAAAAGGGTCTGGCACCATCCTCTTGATATCCACCCTTTAGATATTTATAAGCATTGATAAGATCCCCTCTCAGTCTTCTCCTCTCCAGGCTAAACAGACTCAGGTCTCTCAGCCTTTCCTCGTATGAGAAATGCTCCAGTCCCCTGATCATCTTTGTAGCCCTCCACTGGACTCTCTTCAGTAGTTCCCTGTCTCTCTTGAACTGGGGAGCCCAGGACAGGATACAGTACTCCAGATGGGGTCTCACCTGGGCAGAGCAGAGGGGAGAATAACCTCCCTCGACCTGCTAGCCACACCCTTCTTAATGCACTGCAGGATACCATTGGCTGCCTTGACCACGAGGGGGCACTGCTGGCTCATGGAGAGGTTGTCCACCAGGACTCCCAGGTTCTTCTCCACAGAGCTGCTTCCCAGTACATCAGCCCCTAACCTGTACTGCTGCTTGGGGTTATTCCTCCCTACACTTGCCTCTGTAGATGTCATAAGGTTCCTCTCTGCCCACCTCTCTAGCCGGTCCAGATCTTGCTGAATGCCAGTGCAGTCTGGTGTATCATCCACTCCTCCTAGTTTTGTATCATCAGCAAACTTGCTGAGGAAACGGCTCTCCCAGTAGGTGAAACAGGTGCCTTCAAGTGGTCCTCTCTAGCTGCATCTTTAAGTGTAGGAATGTTAGGTTATGGGATAAAAGGTCATCTGCAAATCCACAGAGGAGCACAGAGAAACAGCAGCAGGTGTGGAAGCCCAAGAACACCCTGCCTACTCCAGGCCCATCACATGACTCATCAGCCCACCAAAAGCTCATCTTCACAAGCCCAGAAGAGCCCAGAGGCACAAAGACAAGTGGGAACCCAAGGTAATGACTCAGAAAGGACACTCCATTTTGTTCCCTCCCAAAGCAGTCCCATGAGTGCCTCACTGCATTGTCCAGCATGAAACCCTTCAAGATGAATCAACTTCAGAGCACCTTTCAGACTGAATGGTCATTGCCTAAGGGAAATGGGACACATTATCGCATGCTGAGGAAGAGCATTTTGTGATAAGACTACTTATGGGATGTGTAGGGCAGGAACCAGGGGCAGGGAAAGGGATGGATTTAAGTTATTTGGAAGGAATAAGAGTGGAAAAATAGAGGAATAAAGTAGTAAAAAGGGTCAGTTGTGTGTAAATAGTTTGCTGGTCAGTACACTTATTTAGCCATGCCATGCACCTCAGTAATGCAGTTAGCCCTTCTCTGTGTGTAAAATTAAAACATGGAGTTGCAGCAACTTAACTCTTGGGATGTCAGATCCAGCATGACATATTTTCCTCTTAACAGTACCAACTACAGTGATATAAATGAGATTGAAGTAATATATGAGAGACTTACTTTCCTCCAGTATCTTGTGGACAGCTTAAACAAGAGCTGAGATTTGTAACTGTGAGCACAGAAATTGTTTCTGCTTTCATCCGTGCTGGAGATCAACAGGATGCATATCTTCTGGGAAAAAAAAAAACAAAACAAAACAGGGGAACTGCACTAAGAAACCTACTCTATCACATACATTTACATGCTGAAAGATCAAAGGTTCAAAAAAAGGATAGAAGAATTTATAATATTTGACAAACCTACAAAATTATAGATGATAACTTAAATGTTTATTTTCCTCTAAAATGTGGGAGGGAGGACTGTACTGGTTTTGTGAGTTACTCTGTAACTGCTGTTAGACAGCAAATTACGTTTCTGTAATCCATCTCTTCCTTACACCACCACATGTAAACAGGTGTCTCTTTGCAGAGTTAACCAAGTTAACTGGTTGCCCCTCTCAGCCACACACCTTTTGGTAAAGGTATTTCATGGACTGAACTGCATATTTTGCAAAGAAAATGCAAGACCAAACCAACAATTTCTGGTGCCTTTCCTAAACCCCAGCTGTGTTTCTAGGAGAGACATTTGTTCTTCCACAGTCTACCAGCAAGAGATCAGAACAGCTCACTCTCTGAAGCATAAAGAAACAAGGAATATACCCCAGAAGACTACATATAGCAAGAGGAAATTATAATACCTGAGCTCATCTAACAGACTGCTGCTGCTGTAAAGGGTATATTATTGGTTTATCCATGTAGTGTAATTTTATCCCTGATGGAATACATGTGCAGAAGCAATAAAGCTCACTAAATGTCCTCAATTAAATTCTTGTATCCAAATTCATAACAGAAATGTGAGTCAGGATGAATGACATTTCAATCCATAGCTTGGATTTTTTTAAATTTTGTTTTAATACTTAAAAGAGACTGGGTCTGTCAGATTCAGTAGAGTTTTCAAAGGAAAGAATGAAACTTTTTTTTCATACTAAGATTTTATCCAGTTTCCTTTCATGAGGAAAAATAGTTTACTGACTAGATGTTAATCTTAATGCAGTACATTTATAGATTGCAGACTAAGCTCTGAAGTATGTTTCAAGAGCTTTCATAATTTTTCTAATTAGTGAAAACATAAGAGTACACACAAAAGCAACTACAAAATGCTCAGAGCATTTAGCATTACTGGCTACTACTATTTAATTTTATGCAGCACAAAGCTTTTCACATTAGGTATCCTTATCGTGGATTTTACAAGCTCAGTAGGCCACAATGCTTTCTCAGAACTGAGCTTTATGATAATATAAATATGAACTAATAAGGCAATAGTTATATTCTTGGAGATATTCTACTACTTGTTCTTTTTCCCTAGTTATCCCTGTTTCATTGAGCTCAACATGATGACACAAAGACACTTTACTTTTACAAATCCAAAGACATACCTAGTAAACTTTATGTGTAGGCTGTTATTACAGCATACTGATTTGGGGAATACTACAAATATCAGTAACTCCTAAAAGACCACTTTCCTCATCCCCTGTCCTTTTGTAATTCCGTACATTCATGACAATAATGGCCTAAAGGTTTCAAAGCAGAAATCTTCATTCAGATAATGGCGCCACTACAAATAAGCATCACCTTTTTATTTACCTAAATTTATCATTCTGGATCTTACACTTATTGACAACAGTATGCAGTAAACCCACATTTACTAGAAATTAAGTTTTTTCATGAGATCCACTATCTTCATGCCTTTTAGTAGCTATAAACCTCCATGTTTCTAACAGCTTACAAATCAGTCTGTTTAAGTTCAAAAGAAAGAATTGTTTAGTTTTGGAACCAAAGACTCCGATCTTAATTCCACTGTTATATGAACTGTTAACAGTACATACGGCACAGGATAGGTAACTTTTAAATCTTCGTCTTCTTATAAAACTTTTAGATGACAAGGAAATGAATATGCAAGTTATTTAAAACCTCAGATAAAACATAAAGCAAAGTAGAGGAGAAAGGGACCTAAAAATGTTATGTGGTGAAAAAAATAGTAAATTGAGCATGACAACAACGTGAATTTGGAAGCCAGATCAAGTGTCTTACAAATGGAACAAATCACCTAATAATTGTAAATCTTTGTTGTAGCCTGTATATAGCTGTGTATTTTTCGTTTGTTCTACTGAAAATTCACCATATATTTCTGTACATGCAGCTTGAAATCCTAGTGAATTAACTAATACAACTAAAATGGAACAATACTGTCTCTTAATCTTGAATTCAAATCAATGTATCAATATATGAATAACAATCTGGAATGAATCAACTAATACAGTTCCTGGAAATCCACAGGTATGATGATATCTAACTTAGTATGAGCCCTCTGAAACAGTAATCACAGATATCAGAAGCACATCAACATAAGGCTGCAACTGCACCATTTTAGTGTTCTATTTTTCAAGCAACAGGTACAGCTAACTCTTATCCTGCCTAAATGTTCTATTGGGATATGGAATGTCTTGCAACTATCACTCTTCTTTTTTATGGTGAACTCGGTTTATGTATATTCTCTAAAGTTATGGTGAACAGTGACTAGACTAAGTTAGTAATTTCTAGAAATATATATGAATGGACACACTAATATTTTAATAGAGTTTCAATCATACAATACATTTATGGACATTAGTAATAAAAACCCAAAAATTTATAAAGAATAAAGAAGAAGAATCATTCTTTAGTTTGCACGGTTATCTTAGCAGACATTCAGGAATAAGCATAGATTATGGATGCAGTAGTCTTTGTCAGACCTAGTATGACATTCAAAGCAGAACAGAAAATAGACTATGTCACTGAAAGACTCCTTCTTAAAGCAATAAGCAGGAATCAAAAGCTCCCTGCCTCTACAATGAGCAGGAATCAAAAGGGATCAGATACCACATGGCATCACTTTTAGTATCTCCAACCATGGTTTTCCTTTGGATGTTTGGCTCTGGGGTTGGCACACTAAGAATTTCTCACTTTTTGCTGTCTTTTAGACTGACACGACAGCAAAGGCTTCCATTATAAGTCTTGACAACACATTTCTCGCGCATATTAAAATACACTTATTAGGTATCAGTTAAGCAGTAACTGAAGAAGCAGTTTGAATGGTCTAATTTTATATATGGAAAGCCCTGTTCATGTAAGCCAGCATAGCTGTAGTAACACAGCTTGTAAAATAAGATCCAAAACATCTTCTTTAGACGATATATATTTGATTTTGCAACACTGAGTACATGTGAAAATAATAATAGAGACTATTTTTAGGATATCTTTCTTTAACTACTTGTTATAGTGCTTCTATACCACTTCTCAACCAAACAATACTTTTATTTCATAGTTTTAATCAATATTTCACCATGTAGAACGTGTGTATTCTACCTCTGCCAAAACTAGATTATAAACTGTAGGAATTTTTCTTTATTCTTACTATTCTTTAGTCAGTACAAAATATAATTTTTTATTTCATGAGGAGAGACAGAATTTTCTTTGCTGGACCTACAGCTACTGATCTGATTAAGTTTTTACCCTAAAATATATACTGTTTTAAAACAGCATTTTATCTTGTTTTCAAAGTAAGGCCACCTGTCCTTTATTTTTACTGTCTAAATTGAAGAAGCAACATCAAGCTCTATAAGCAAAACATCAAAAACCATGGCACCAATTTTTTTAAATTTTCTGAAGAATTCTCAATTAGCCAAATTTTTTAACCAAGATCACTCCTACTTGACAATTTTACAGGACTTGTGGGCATCTTTACACATGCTGATATGAATCCTGCTGAAGTTCTACTGAACTACAGCACAGCACATTTTGAAAGTTTTCTCAAGCCCCACAGACTTAAATTAGAACAGTTTTTGTAAGCTCAAGACAAAAACCCCAGTGATCTCACCATAAGATAAGATGTGTTTTCAATATCATATGAAATTTCCAAATGCAAACTCTTGCATCGCATGAAACCACTCTTCCCTCAGAGTGGTGTTTCCACATCATTCAGATAAGCGCTAGTCCAGGAAGTGAAAGAAGGAACGACACTTTCATTTCGCCTGTATATAGATGTGGAAGGTCTTTTGCAGTCTGACGTGAAACTGTTGACTTCTCCCTTTCATTATGGCTTTGTCTTCTGTTGGAGAGTCAAACACGACAAAAATGAGATGAGGTGAAGTATGTCAGTGGGAGAGTACACATGGAGGCGTTAACCTCAGCTGGGGTAAGTCATCCTTTTTTTCAGCAAAGTTCCCAGAGCTCTGGGAACATACTCAGGTTGAAGGACTGCTCTGTGTTGAATAAAAATGCCAGAAAAAAGTGGCCACTTAACTAACAAGGGACACGCTTGCTAAAATTAGAATAATTGCCCTAGTATTGATCAACAGTGCTGTAGACAATGCAGAATTAATGAAATAGCTGCTGTCTAACAGTCAACATCATAAAAGGCTTCCTTTTTCATCTCAGTCTACACATTAAGGACTTATACACCCTTGAGGAAGAAAGGAAGATAAAACTTACAGGGCAAAAAAAATTGGGATTAATAAACTGGGAACACGTAACATAAAATAATAAATTCTTTCAACTTTGTAAGTAACTAAAAATCTTGCAGGAAATATAGGCAATTCAGTTAGGCTTAATATATATATGTTTATTTAATATACACATTATTTATACACATTTTGCTTCGAAAATGTAGCTTTATATATAGGTATCTATAACTATGTATGTATGTATTCTAATTCTATGATTTGGTGCAAGTGGACATTTGCAATTAGGAAAGCAAGAAATTAATTCCATGTCACTTGGGAATTAGCAAAATGAAGAACTTTTGGACTTAAAATAGAAATGTTCTCCATGTTGTAGAGAACCTGATCTGAAACAGATTAAAATCAGCAGGAAAACAAGTTTCCTAGCATGTCAGTTTTCTGAAGTTAAAGAACATTAAATATCTTCTTAGTTATCCTATATGTACTGTCAGGGAGTCCTGTGAACACCTAGAAGATGGGTAGGAGAAAAAGCAGAAAAGCAAACTTCAGAAACCCAGTCACAGATAAAAAGAACAAAGTAAGAGTAGGTCATCAAAGCACACAGAGTCCACTCGGTCACATCATATTTGTCATGGTAAGGGTAGAGAAATAAAACTCTCTCCTTGGGATTTTAATGCTTTAGAGGCCTGTCAAGTAATATTTTATCATAGTCCAGCTTAATTCTGTTTTGGAAGGTATCTATACCCTCCATATCCAACTCTGAGGCATCCGTGCCAGGGGACTGTAGAATGACGTACTTCCTGTCTGGACAGCCATTTGTCCTTATCACATTCAGTAATTTAAAAGTGTATTATTTCTAGATTTTGAGGGCCTCTAAATTTACAGAAATGGAACAGTCTTACTTTAAAAGCTAACATCTTTGGTTACAGGTCCTTGTGCAAGTCTCTGTTACAGTACTAAATTCATGCATGTACAACCAAAAGCTGAGCTGACAAAGTATAAAAAAGGAAAGCTTGTCACTGACAAGCCACTCTCATGTCTTTTTAGTCTGTGTACAGCTTTATGATGTTCAAATCAGATTATATAAAACAATGTAGAAGCTAAATGTAAATGTAAATTTAGTAAGATCATCAGCTTTTGAATCAACCAGATTTCTATTCTGAATACTCTTCCAACACCTTCTCCCTGTTTGAGAATTTCTCAGTCATCTAATTTACTGTTGTTGAAGTGACCTTAATCTATGTAGTCAGACACAGAAAACAGAAGGACCATTGGAGTGAGAAGTAAAATCTATCGTTTTTAAGTTTTTGTTTTTACTGTCTGCTTTTGAACATTTGCTGCCTATTCATAAAATGCAACAGCTTGCGAACAAATAAGGATTATATACAATTTGTTAAAGGTTTCTGAAGTTTTGTTTCATTCTTTTTTGATACAAGGTGAGGTCAAGGTGCTGATAACCTCTTTCTGTTTTCCTGCAGGTGTGTTAAAAGGCTTTGGAGACTTCAGAGAGAGTCTGTAGAAAGGTTTTCAGCACTGTGAGGGTGATCGTATTTCCTTTCTCACATAAGCAGTTTGCAATGCTGCCATTCATCTGACGAAAGGTATTTTCTTTCCTCCTCCATCTGTTTCTGCATATGCACACACAAAATTCACAGTAAGTCTGTGAAAGGGAAAGGGAAAGGAAAGGGAAGAGCTTCCATTATATAACACTACTTCTTCATTTTGTCTTTGTGTGATATAGTTACTGCTGTATTTTTTTACTTTCCCTTGGCCTCCTAGAAACTCCATTTCTTCTGACATTATCATCAATCATGTTCAGTCTTAGTCAAGAAATACACACTTCCCACAGGCAAATATTTTTAAAGTATCTGGCACTGCATATTACCAATCTCCAGACAAGCCATGGTAGAAGCCTGTGGTTAGACAGGGATCATCTAAAGTATTTTCTTAGATGAATGACATAGCTGCTGTGTTCCTGGTTACATATGTAAAATGCTCAAAAGCATCCCAGTTATACACTGTTCTAGATTATAGCAGTGCAATGTGAATCAATACAGACTAGCTATTGAGGTGTCCAGTCAGATGCACATAGGCATGCTTGCTACCTGCTTTATTCTTTATAGTGGTGAGTTGAATGACATAAATAATTCGTGCTGAAAGGAAAGTGTTTCTCAAGTCAGCTCTTAAGGGTTCCTTTTCACTTCTGATACCAGTGTCCTGATAGCATGCTTTGACTGATGGCCACTTTCCCTTTGGACTGCCTAGCAGTGAGATGCAGGATCCCTCTTCTTCCCAAACATCTTGTTCCCTTTAATCATACTTCAGCTTGTTCCTTAGATCCCAGCCTTCATAGCATCCCCTCAGCAGAAGTCAAATGTTCCCAAGTGAAATCTGTGCAAACCACCTGAAATCAGATCCTCAGTAGGAGCAAACACCAAGATTAGCTGGTGTTTCCACAGAGCAACTTCAGCTGAACACTCCGCTGAGAAATCAATACACTTGCTTGCAAGACTAAACTAGTCATAAACAACTAAAAGAGAATAATGAGATCTTTACATTTCACACACAACTGGAACTTGAATATGTCATCATCTGCTAGAAATGACTGTTCAAGACTTACATTTTTATGTTACTATTACTTCTCTGTCATTGTAACTTGTGAGTAAAATTGTGCTGAATTGTTCTCTTTTACATAGTCTTTAGTAAAGAAAGAAAAAGATAGAACCTGAACCCTTTCATTTTCCCCTCTAAACTGTAACTCATTGCCAGGAAGATTTATGTAAAGAAAAAACAAATGTGTTTTAACCCCAGATGGTAACTAAGCACCATGCAGCCACTCGCTCATCCTCCCTTCCTTCCCTCCCTGCCCCCTAAAAGGGGATAGGGAGGAGAATGGAAAAAAAAACAAAACCAACAACCCTTCTGGGTTGAGATAACAACAGTTTAATAGGATAACAAATGAAGACAATATTAATATATTAATAATATAATATATTAAACAAGTGACGCACCAATGCAATTGCTCACTACATGTGGAAACCCCCCCCCCAAAAAAGAAACCAACCCAAAACCAAACCATTTCCCACTCTGTTTCTGAGAAGTAATCCCGCCTCCCAGCTAGCGTCCCCATTTATATATGGATCATGACATTCTACGGTAGGGAATGTCCCTTTGGCCAGTCTGGGTCAGCTGTCATGGATGTGCCCTACCAGCTTCTTGTGCACCTGGCAAGGCATGAGAAGCTGAAAAGTCCTTGACTTAGTGTAAGCACTACAACTACCAAGCAACAACTAAAACATCAGTCTGTTATCGACATTATTCTCATACTAAATCCAAATACAGCACTATACCAGCTACTAGAAAGAAAATTAACTCTCTCAGCTGAAATCAGGATACATGTAAAGATTAAAATAGAGTAATGGAGAAGGAGGAAAGGGAAAGGGAAAGGGAAAGGGAAAGGGAAAGGGAAAGGGAGAGATTCATAAGGCAAAGAAGCACAAGAATGTTATATAAACAATTAGGAAACAAAAAAATTAATACATAATCACTGACTGTCCGTGGATGATATCACCTACATGTCTAAGTAAACAAGAGCCAATTATAGCTTCTTTAAATGGGCCATCAGTTAAACAAAGAGCTTGTAGGTGAGAAAATAATTTTCTATGTATATTGGCAAAATACAGTTTTTCAATTCATGACATTCTCTGGATAACAATAATAGCAAGACTAAGAGCTGTCATTTTTTGAAGAATATGGAGTTTTACTTTTTTTCTTAGACCTTGCACTAATATTTAAATACAGTCTTGTTTGCAATTATCTCACAGAAAGAGGTTAATTTATTCTAAGAAAGAGGCAGGCTAAGTCCAAACTTTTTACTTTGTAAATACCATTTACCTTAAACTAAGGGGTAAAAAAGCAGCTTATTGGGAATTTTTAATTTCATTACTTTTGCCTGAGATATTTAAAATATCTTCAGTTGACAAGGGATTGCTCTGAAGACACAAGAAATGCAAGAGTCGTATTTAAAATAAGAGAGACATTTACAGGTAAGTTAAGTAAATACTAGGATTTAGTTCTTGAATCTCATGTATATATATTTAAAAGCTTTTTATCAAAGAAGATTTAATCAATGTCATGAGCTCAGCGACACAGCAAGGAGATCCAAGAGAGGGTTTTCTACATTCTTTACTGGCCAAACTTCAAGAAGCAGAAATCAAATCATCAGATGTCAAGGACTGAACATCCAAATTAGGTGCTATTCATATAGCTCAATCTCATCTGAAACACCCAGCTGCAAGGCAGCATACTAGTCTGCAAATACAAGCTTGTTATAGGCAACTAAAAAAAATAATGAATAATGGAGTAGAAAATTAGAGACCAGAGTGTCATACATTTAAAAATTGCAATGCATTCCTTTTCAGTATTTCAGGATTTTTGTTTTGTGTGTTTTACCATGGTAGTCTGTATGTTTACCATGCTTATTATTCCCCTAACACAATCCACACATCAAGGTTTTGAGGGGTTTGGAGACAGGAAAGATTTAAAAAAGAAAAAAAAAAATCATATTGTAAGTTTGGAGGTGGAGGAAAGGCAGAGATATTGATCCCTGTGATCAAGAATTTGGAACTGAGTGGGAGAAAAGCATCCAGACAAAATTTATTTCCAAGGTAGGGAGGGAAAAAGAGAAGGAAGTGGAGCCAGGGGTGAAAAGAGAGGTAGACCATGAGGGAGACAGGGTCAGAGACAGAGGATGTCTGAGAGACAGAGTGAGACTAGAGAGACAGGCAGTGTTAAAGAGAGAAAAGGAGAAAGAAAGAGAGAGAGGGGATAGAGAAAAGGAAGAATGGGTGTGGGTAGAGAGAAAGCATGTGTCAGAGAGAATGACAAGAGACAACTCATTTTTGCTCTATCTTTGTATCACTGAGAATGACTTCTGACATCTATTGAAAAGTAGACATAACTTCTGAAGAAAACAAACTTTGTTTTCCTGCCATAACTTTTCCTATTTTGCTAAACTAGCTTTCATCTTAATTTTTAAAAACTCTCTCAATACCAAAACTTTTTCCCTTTTTGCCATCAGTGCCAACCAGCTGTAAATACAACCCTTATATCAACTGCAAAGTCCTGTCAAGGGAACTGATCTGCCCTGTCAGAGGCTACTAGATTTGGACTAGTGTACTGCAAAGCTGTGGTATCAGATGAGTTCCAAAAATGCACTTCTAGCAGTAAGCATGAGTCCAAGTGCGACAGACATGGAGCTTAGTGTCTCTGCCACACTTTCTTCTGTGAAATGGTGAGTAGCTATTTGGGTTCTGCTCCTTCACACACTGTGTTGTACTAAGCACAAAAGAAATATTTCTGTAAAACAAATGTATCTGAGGGTCATTCAGTATTAAGATGGAATGAGAAGAATCATCAGTTTTATTATAATTTGGAGTAGAGAAGCAAATAACAAGCAAGCATGGGAAAAAAAAAATCCCCACAGACAAACTGCCAGCCTACCCCCATTTGTCACCTCCCAAATACTCTGTCTGCGAGAGGCAATTCATTATATACACTGCATTCACTAAATAAAATAATGTCTTCTAGCCACTGATTAAAATGAAGACAGTGTTTTAATAGGGTGACATCTGCTGCAACACTTCAGCTGGGCTATGGCTGCTGTCTTTGAAAGAGTTTGATTTGGCTAATCACAGATGTTTTTCTGGGATGCTAACTACAGACTCCAAGCAGAACAAATTCATTCCTGATGGTGCCTTGCAGCACACAATGTGGAATATGAATGGAGGCCTGAAAAATGTGATCAACATGGAACTAAAAGCCTCTGCCAGAACAACTGTACAATCTGCAGGTGAGCAACAGAGATGCAAAGGATTATTGAGCTCTTCCTAGTAAGCTGTCACCAGCCCTGAGCAAGTGACCCTAAATTAAATGTCCATTCAATAATTTTCATTAATGTGATTTGTATACTCTTTTCTAAAAGATTTCTCTGATCTCATCTTACAATATTTACTAGACTGCAAGCAAAAAGAAATGCAAAACACCCTTAAAATGATAAAGGGATCATATTCTGCTCTGATCTATTCCCATGTCACAACATGTTTAATAAAGAATGAAAAAGGGCTGTTTCTCTACCAGTATTCATGATCACCTTCCCTCATCATTGTAAGCTGCTGCACAGCCTGTTCTGGAAAGAAGTCTTCCCAAATACAACTGTGCTACTGCTCTCCATGTTGATCCATCACAGTAGCCTCTGAAATGCCCAGGATGCAAGAGACACATATTGCTCAAGCAGTAAGGCTGAATTTGCTGGCTGTAGCTTATCAGCTCAGCATTGCTTTAACTTCCTCTTCTGTATGGTACTGGCAAGGGAAAGGAAAAGGGTGTGGTGGTACAACAGGGGCTATGACAGCATCTTATTACTTGGATCTTGCATCATGCTGACCAGAAAAACTTAAAGCACAAAATAAACCCCACATGGGATTAAGCTTTCATCTTTTGTCCTATATATTATTTCAACCAAATTTCCAGTCAGGAGGAATGTACATTTTTGAAAAACGTTGCTAGGAATTAAGTATTTTCACTCAAGGAATAAGAAGTGTCAAGTTGTGATGCATTCCTGTTATTCTTACTAGAAAATATGGTTAATTTTAAAAAATACATGAATGTGTGTGGTGTATAAACCAATTACACATTCATCTGCCAAGCACCATTTTAGACTGAGGGTATTTAATGCCACCAATGTTTACTCCTGTAAAGTGCCTTATCCAGGCACTTTTCAGAAAGTACTAGCACTCTCAGGTTATCAGTGCTAAGCCCTGTCCCTGTAAGTGCATCCATGTCCAAGGTAATTCACACTTGTGCATAGAGAGATCAAGTATTTTGCTAAGCTTTGCCTATGTCTCTGCATGCAGCTACCTCTCCAAAAAGTTTAGTTATAGCTCTCTATTATGTTTGGCTGACAGAAAAAAAAAATCAGGTGTCAGGTTTCCTGCAGACAGGGTGACTACAGATCACAGGATTTCTTCTCTTGTAAGAGTTCATTGACTGACAGGTCTCTCAAGGCCAGTTCAGCTCAGATCAACTGAGCTCAAAGACTAGTTTAATATTGCTGAGGGGCCACTCCATGGATCACAGAACACAGAGATGGACAAATCCAACTTTGCAGCGCACGTCTCTCATCAAGCAAACTAAAGATGCCAGACCTGCAACCGTCCCATTAAATTATATATGTTTGAGAGTTACTGCCTTCTGAAAATATGCATAGGCATTCCATGCATATTTTATATAAAAATTGACAAAACACATTTACAGAAAGGTGGTATGACTTAGCTGAATAGTTTTTTGGGAAAAAAAAAGTATATGCAGGCCAATTATGATCCCATTCACTTAGTGATATAATGAATTAGAAAAAATACAATATGAATGTTATTTGCTTTTCAAGGACAAAGCTTGTGGAACTTCATTTTAGATGACAGACCCATTAAGTGGCTTCTTTCTTTCTTTCTTTCTTTCTTTCTTTCTTATGTTCAGAATAAAAGGAGAAGTTACCATTTCCTCAATGATAAGTATTCACAATATATGTAACACATAAGGACTATATTTTTGCCTTTTGCTTGTAGGGGTGCATTATTTCTTGAAAAACAAGCATATAAATCTTCCCCCCTTCACCCCATCTTCCCTTAATTACGTATGTATAAAGTGAAGTTTTGCAATCATATTTTTAATAAGACACACAAATCCTCTCTTTTTGGTATTCAGTTAAGTACTGAGTAGTGGTTTGTTACTTTGTTCTTCAAATACTCAAACAAATGAGAAGCATGCTGCAGAAGCTGATATTTTACACTTCTTTAAAATGAAGTTTTAAGTAGCACTTCAGTAAGGAGCTCCCTTTCCATTGGATTTGAAACAATTCATTAGTCAATTGTTCTTTAACATGGCCTAAAATCTGAAATAGGCATATACATTAAAAAGTACATAGATTTTACCTAAAATATTCATTAATGGCCAGAATGGATATTTACAGTCCTGAAGCAGGGTAGCTGTACTGCCCCAGGAATTAATTACTACAACAGGAGGAGGAGCATTATGTTCAACTGCCTGAAGATATTTTACTCTAAATATTGCTACCATGAACACATCAGCAAGCTGATACATATCTCTGTTGACAAGGTCTCTGTTACATCCCTCCCAGAAGGTGGACAGCAATACAGGACTTGAATTTAATCATCTAAATCTAAAAATCAAAACACTCTCCAGCCAAAACTAACTCACTGTGTCTTACCTTCCTACCAGGTACAGATCCATACTGCTTAACAAATAGAATAGATACTGTTCTGCAGCTGAGCACACAGTGGGAAAACATGTTAATGATAGCTTAAATAAATCTGCTTGGCCATTCTTGTCTACAGGGAGTAGGACTTGAGTCAGAAAAAGATACCCAAACACTGGAAAAGCAGAGGGATAAAGGACTAGGGCAAATGAGGTCTTGAAGAAAGCCTAAGTCAGTGTAGTAACTTGAGTTACTACACTTTGAGTAACTAAGTGGCTTGCTCCTCAGATGCATCTTGGGCACTCTTGTTGGCAGGATACAAAGGTATGCAGTTAATTTTAATGCTTTGGATTATGGTCTCAGGATCAAGCATGTTATTTTTAGGCATTTCAGTACATAAATTGCAAAGTACATAGATGCTCAAGATTTTGCCTACAATCATGTCACGTTCTCACTGTAAAAGGTCTCTCTTTAGCCAAGTGGAGTTTGACTCTGAAGAACTAAAAGATTTGTTGCTGCATTCTGGGTCTTATACTGCAACAATATTCTTATTTCTTTCCCCTTGTCTATCATTGTTAAGAATAATGCCACCATCCTTGCTATGGTTTCCAAATATCAACTATCTTTATAGAGAAGTTTATTTATTTTTTGCACAGAAGCAGTACAAAATATATTCATCTGTCTCTACATATATCTCTGCATTTTCACAGGGCAAAATAATTCCCTGACAGTAATGAGATCCTACTGAGCAGATGCTCATTTCATCTGATCACAGACATAGATAGAAATAAATGAGTATACAGGCTTTTCTGAGATCCTTTCAGTCATGTACAGTCCCTTTGAACTAGAAATTTCATCAGCTTTCTTCTGTTAAACATCATCTGAAAGACTGTTTTGCCCACATTTTGAGCTAAACAGAAGGAGCTTGCAGAACATAAAAATATGTTTAGTTCTGTTAGTATGTATTGAAACTAAGTTAATGAATTCTGCTAGGAAGAAGAAGATATTAGTGTAGCAATGGATTTAAGCTAATGCAATAACATAGGTTCAGGCTCAAAGCTGACTTACATTCAGCACACTCAGAAAATGGGCTGCAATCTCCAGGGAAGTCACTCCTGGAGCCTCTCTCCCATTTGCTACCTGTGAATTATGGCAGTTCATTCTCTTTGAGAAGCTTACAAATTTACCTTACAAATTTAATTCTTTTTGTGCTAAAACCTTTTACCCTCTGTGGAAGATCTTGTAAGATGTTAGTGTTCAGCACATCACAGGAGTAAGACTGCAACACCCCATGTTTCTCACAGAGCTCTCAAGATGCAAGAACTCAGCCAAGCTATTTGGAAAAATATTAACTGTCATTATTCATTCTCATGTTTAAAAATGTATAATGTTAAACAAAATTTAAATAATGGTGATTTTTCTAAACAACTAAAGATTATGGTTGCCTCTCTTCTAAGATGTTCAGCACACACAATTTTGAAAAACCTGTATTTTTCATCCCGAAATGCCTCACTTACAAAATTCTGAAAAGCATAGCCTTTTAAACTATATCGTCTTGAATATAACCTCTGTGACTGGTCAGTTTGAGAACACTGTACTTTGAATATCTGGAGTATACAACTTCCACATGTCTGCCTGAACATCTAAAATTTTCTTAATCCAACTTTAGCACAAACTTTCACTTTATACTATATGAGTGAAATGGAATAGACTTTGCTAAGGCCTACGAGATCCTTCTAAACCTCCTGGAAGTCTTGCTATGATTGACATGTTTTTCTGGGGAAAATAAACATGACCATTCACTGTTCTAGGCAAGTATAGATGTGAAGTGATAACATTTGAAATAAAAGAAGGAAAAGAAAATAAGAACTCTAGGGATTAATGTAAAAGTGACTGCAACTTTATTCCCGAATGAAGATAAACAGGTTTTACATTATAGACACATTTCATTCTCAGCAATTGATGAACAACTTTGCTGTTTTTCTCTGATACTTGTTTGATAACTACTAGAAAAGATTTGTTTCAAAAGCATGAGGTACTGGAAAACAAGAGGACTGAACAATACATTTGGAGAATGCCAAAAAGGTTACACTGATTTCTTACTTCATATGGTTAAGAGAGATAAGCCTGCCATAATTTCTTATTTCACATATATTTGCTAGCTAAATGGATGGCTTAATATATTGCTCTTTCACAGAACAAATCTTTTGTGTAGGCTTGCATTATTTTGAATATAAGGAGCATGAAAATATTTAAAATTGTCTTTGATCAGTTAATACTTGCCTAATATCTGGGAAAATCAAAAGGATTGATGAAGATTGATGACTTTTGAGCATTAAAATATTACTTTGGAAGAGATGTTCTGTCATTTCTCAGGCAACATGTTAAATTTCATAGTGGTACTTTGCTAACTAGACCTAATAGCTGAGACAACTTGCAGAGCTTCTGCTGTCCAGGATTCTTTCAGGGATACAGTCACCTACACCTTCTCTGATTTACCTCTCTGGATGAAGCATTATTGCGTATGTGCATACAGAACTGCATCACAGACCAGGTCAGACACCCATCCTGTCAGGTAATGCAAGTTACTCCAAAGCAGTAACCAGATGTTTTAAAACATTAGTCCCTAGCTTCCAAAAATTTCTGCACAATAATAATGCTCAAGTAATATCCTATGCTCTTTAGTAAATCTAGTTTACACCCGTGTGAGCTCACAAGGACAGACTATTGCCCAGGACTTTGGGGAATAGCTTTAAAAGAAAGGGCAAGAACTTGGCCACTGAAAAATAACAGAATAGCCTACACATTTCTTCTTCATATGTCAGACATGGTTGAAACCCCAACAACAAAACCACTTTGTACTCATATGTATATATATGCAAATTAAGAATAAATCAACAAAGTATGTTTCCTGAGCACACTATAATGATGCTCAAGCCTAGTTTCTTTGTGGGAACAGTTTTAAAGAATAGTATGTGGTCCTAGCAGTTGTGACATTTCTAATTAAGAAATGCTACATCTGCTTATTTGTGGTTCCATTTTCTTTCTTTTATTCCTCTACTTTCAGCATGCTTTTTAACTTCAATAGTCAACTTAAAGTGGTCATTCAATCAAAAATTGCATATTTCATGATTTACAAGTGTTTTACAAAGTCAAGAGCATTTCTTCTGTGGTCTCTTAACCAAAGATTAATGCAACACGCAAAATGTTGTATTACATGTAAAAAAATAACATCATAACATTTTTTGGTCCAGAACTTTCTCCTAAAAATGTTTTATTGGAAATTTACCACTAAATCACCAGCTTGCTCGGTCTGAGTTTTCTTGACTGGCCTGCAGCTTTGTTTTACCTGGGTTAGCTGTGACAGCAATTCCTCTAACTGACCAGGTGTCTATGGCTAATTTGTTCTAACTGTTATTTTTCTTTGTATGGCACAGCAATCTTTTTTTGTATTGACAATAACAAGTACTCATCCTATGTAGCAGGAGATACTGTTCTGACCCATTGTGTAGAGAAGCACAGGTCTGGTATAACAGCAGAAGCTTTGCAAAGTGGAGGCATAGGATGTGGCATAGAACAGTAGGTTGAGAGATTAGGCACAGGCTTGGCCCTGGAGACCCCACAGCAATAAATAACTCATCAGTAGTCAGTTAAAAAATGCAGTCTTGTAGCTGGAAATAAAATCTGATTTTAGGTAACAAAGAAATGGTGTCCAACATACACAAAGGCGCCTATAGTAAATGTGGGTGTGACAAGGAGTTGCAGACTAATGAAGAAAATACAAGATGTATAGATACATTGTGGATATTTAGGGCCTGGCGGTCGGAAGATGTCGCGCTGTACGGAAATATAGGGCCCCTCTCCTGATAGCCAATAGTGTTTAGCCTGTGATGTAAGCAGACGGAAGTGACGTTGTAAACCCAAGCTATATAATGCGGTTCTACCTATCAATAAACGCCATTTGCCATCCACCACATTGGTGTCTGTGAGCTGATGGCCCAAGCGGCCTGGGGTTGGCCGTCGTGCCGTTCCTGAACCAGGTCGCCACGCCTCTCAGGCAACAATACATTAGCAAATATAAAAATGCCGCCAAGTGGATCCTAGAGTGAGAAAGAAACAACCAATATGAACATCACATTCCTCCTGACAAAGGATACTGGAGTCTGACAGCTCCTCATAATTCACTGTGAACCATGAGAATGACTACACTAATATTAGGACTGAAACGAGCAGATGAAGGATGAACACAGGACCAGAAAAAAAACCAGAAACTAAGTGTGCGTATTAAAATTCAAGTTGTACTGTTACTAAGATTTTTTCCCCTGTATTCTGTATTATTATTCTTTTTCTGTAATAGTTAGATCTAGACTAATAATGATTCTTGAATTACATTGTCCAGATTTTGGTGATACTAACAATAAATTCTTGGATTTATATGTAAAGGGTGTTTCATTTGTGCCCAAAACCAAGATTTTGAAAGTAACTTATGTATTGACTTGACATTGTGCCATTACATTTCTCAGCTGAATGAAAATTCAGGCAATTCAGCCAGGAGTAGAAGTGGCCCCAGGAGACTAGAAATGTAAGAATGATGAAATGGGAACTACATAGGCAAACAAAGGCAAAAAATTCTGTGGGAAGCCACAACTATTGCCAAGATAATATTTTCATAAAATTTCCTGTTTCCATATATACTGTGTGATTCTTTTTTTATACTATCAAGAAGCATTTGAGTTAATGCTAAAAGGGACCTTCTTAGAGCTGGTAAATCAAAAGTATGTCTATCATATGTTCTAGTTATTGAGCAATGGCATTGGTTTGCTTTCTCCTCACACTCATGATCTGCTAATAAGGTTACTTTGAGTGCTGAAATAGACAGGGGTTTTTTGTTTGTTTTTGTTTGTTTGTTTCTGTGGGAGTAAAAGACAGACAAGCAGAATGCAGAGCTGGTCAAACAGCACAGTGTAACTTAGTGCTTTTTGTAGAGCACTGGCAAGTGGCCTGGCTGATAAATGGGAGATGTACCATGTTGGCATCTAAAGCAGGTTAATGAGGACTGAAATATGCTGATCGTTGCTTGGAAATGCTCTTTCCTTCTGAAGTATGTTCAAATCTCTAACCCACTGATTCAGTTCTCTTTTTTTTCCCTTAATTTTTTTTTTCCATGCTTATAGCCAAAATTACATTTTCCATGAGGCAAAATATTTTCGTCACTGAACTTATCACTCTCAGTATTTCATAATATCCAGGATCTGTTTTAAAAAGTATCTAGAGAAAGAAGACTGGTTTTCTGTCACATTTATTTTCTGTCAGACTGCTACAGACTTCCAAACTGTCTTCAAGAAAAAATCATTTAACTCCTTTCCACTTCAAAACTTTTGGCAGTACTGTGGTAATATAAAACAGCTTCAGCATCATCTGTACTTCAAGTCTGTGTATGAAACTTTGTGCCATAGGCAGTGAACTCTTTCACAGAGCATGCAAGACTAGAAGTGCTTTGGGTTACCAGTTTTCTGAATTATTTCTGGACTGAGGTCATTATTTAAAAACATGTTCCAGAAAAGACCATAAGAAAGGGAGAAGCTTTCACTGTCTTACCTAAGCCTTTTCCTAGAACTTTACAGGGCAAAGACAATGGCACTCAAATTTAAAGGAATTTTTCTTTCTTAAATTTCAGTTTTCCAATTTTGCTTACTCCCTTATCATGGGAAAATGAACTAAAATCACTGTTGCTGAACAAGCTAATTTTCCTCTCCCAATGAACACACATCTGTTGGCTTAATACAAGACAGAAAACGACTCATGGTAGATAAAGGGGCTAACAAGCACTTCCAGATAACACACAGTTCCATGATCCAAAAGCAAACCTGTATTTATTTTAGATCCCTTTCCTTGGTGAGATGGCTGCTAGTTGTGTCTGCTGCACTTTTACCCTCCTGAAGGAATACCTTCTCATCACTGGGGAACTGTCAGACAATGCTGACTGAACTGCTGTTACTCTTGGGTGCAAACTGCAGGTGCTCCCTGTGCCAGCAAAGGTGGGTGCTGCGCTGAAGGCTTATCTGGTTCTTTTGCAAGCAGGAAGGTCCCAAAATTTGTTCCAACTTCATAAGTCCTTCATCCCTAGACTAAAGCTACCTAAAGCACCCCTTAATCAACCGACATGTTCATACGGTGCTCCAATGGGAAACTTTTTACCTCCTTAACATAAGGAAATTTTGGACACATTTCTGTAAAACAAAAAGTACTAAAAAGTAAAAGCAAAGGCCTTGTTTAAGGCCTTTATACCCTGCATTACTACTTCTTATCTCTCTCCCCTAGATTCAGGAGGGTACTTCCTTTAGAGAGGTTTTGCTCTTCCCAGCTACCACATTTAGCTGTCTCTGGTGTATGTTAGACTATTAACCACCCTCCCTGCTAAAATGTTATCACTTCTTTCCTGCTGGAATTTGTCTGGCTTCAGTTCTGCCACTGATTCCTTTCAACAACTTTTTTCCATCTTTAGCTCCTTGCACTTTTTCCATGTATATGTATATACAAGATGTTATCTCCTCTTGATTATTTCTGCATCCTGCTGGGTTTTCATACTGGTATAAGAAAGCAGAAATACTCCTTTCCTTTTTCACTGTTTAGCACACACAGCATCACAAAATAATTCAGCTACCAGCTTCGTCTTATCTCCTAATCTCTGGCTTGGTGCAGGAAAGTTTTTAAGGTAACAGGAGAGCCTGATAGCACTCAGCAGTGACACAGAGGTGTCTCTTTCTGAACTCACTCATTAGTTTTAATCCTATCTGTTGCTCAATCCTAAAAGGTAGGTTTTGTTTAAAAAAAAAAAAAAAAAAAAAGGAATGATAATATGTGGTAATATATGTAATATATGAAGACTCACCATTGTGCTTTGTCAATGCTAGCTACTGCACAGAAAAAAAAACGGGGGGTTTCTTGTGCTTTCATTTCAAGAGATGTGTGTAAAATTGAGTTGTAACTAGGGTAAGTGATCAAGAAGGAGTAAACTAAAGGTAAACCCAGAAATGTTTATAAAGTTTCTGCATTTATGAACCTCATTTAAACAGCTTAAGATTCAAACAGCCTGCGTATCTTAAATAACGGGAATGGCTTTATTGTACCATGACTCTGACACTCATTGAGATGGTGTTTGCTAGAAGCACTTTGAAAAGCCACTCCCCTGCAACTCTCCTCCCAAAATCCCCTCTGACCAGAACTGACCACCAGCAGGCACAACCCCGCTCCTTGCCTCACAGCTGGAAGGAGGCTCATGTGGTAGGGCTGCCTCAGCTGCTGGAAGCGCACATTTGCACAGCTGACTGCACTCCTATTTACATGGCATCAACAACAAGGTCACACCATTAACATCAGCTTTGTAACCAAACACTGCCTCTCCCTCTTGTTTTGTTTACAGTCCTCATAATTTGTCTATTGCCTCATTATTACTGATTGCTCTGCTGGACAGTTTCCTTTCATGTACTTATTTCTGCCAGTGGTTTCAGTCTTTATTTCAGTATGCTTTCCCTAAGGCAACAAAATCTCTGTTCTTCAATAAAACTAATTTCCACTCAGTCACCTTGCTCTTGCTGCATCTGCTTCCCATCCATGCTGTAGGCTGCCTGCAACAAAGCAGCCACAACAGTGAACATGCTCTAATTTCACTGCTTCTGGATGATAAATTTCTGCTGGAAGGAAGTATTTCAATTTTTCCTACGTACTACCAGAAAGAAGCTGTAAATACACTGTTGGCCCAAATAAAATTTGAGAAGAATGCTTTTCAAATATGCACAATAAATGTTTGGGGGCATTGTATGTGAAACAATACACTGAAAACTACCTTGATTAAGTACTGAGGAAAATCTGGTTTCACAAACACAAGGCATTTTCAAACAGCTAAAATCTAAACCACTTCTCTGCACATATTTTATATGTTGTACTGTAGTATAAGCCAACACAATGACTCAGGTGACCTTGAAGACTTCATTTAAGACAAACCCCCAAAATTTGTCTTCCATATTACTTGAGCCTAAGAAATTGTGGGAGAGTAATCCTGCCTACAGCATTATCAGAAAGTAAACTGGCCTTATACATAGGCTGATAGTCTAAAGTAATCACACTTACCCAATAAGTTTTTTGCTCTGCTGTGTGTATAATACACACCTATTTTCCACCTGGCCTCCTTTTCACTTTAGATTATGTCTTCATTGCAAGAGAAGGAGAAGAAAAGCATTCAGCAGAGTTCCATACCCACTGCATCACCAGCCACTTAAACAGTAAGATCAGCCATAAACAAGGGGAAATCCATAGTTCTGATATATAACTTATTAATGAGCTCAGTCTGAAGTCACATGTATTATGGCTCCTTCTTGATTTACAATGCATTCTGCATTCAAAAGTAACAGTTTTTTTCTTTTGCAAATTATAAGTTTGCTTTAAAAACATTGATTAGCTTTGTTGCTTCAAATGCATTTAACTATTTTGGATGGTCAGCAGTATTTCTATACTTCATAACATAAGTAAATATATATATGAATGGCTTATCTATCCTACTCTGTAAAATGCATACTGTTTTGTCAAGGCAACTGTCGTGGTTCAGCCCCAGCCACAACTGAGCACCAGGCAGCCGCTTGCTCACCCTTCTCCCCCAGTGGGATGAGAAGGAGAATGGGAAGAAAAGGTGAAACTTGTGGGTTGGGATAAGGACAGTTTACTGGGACAGCAAAGGGAGAGGGAAATAACAACAACAGTACTTAAAACAGAATATACAAACCCGGTGATAACACAGTGCAGTTTCTCACTCAATTGTATAATTCAAACCCACCTCAAAGCCATTCCAGAGCTGCACCGCCCCTCTCTGATTACACCCCTCCCCCCTCCTTTCTGCTGAGCATGACATCATATGGTATGGAATACTCCATTTGGCTAGTTTGGGTCATCTGTCCTGGTTGTGTCCTGTCCCTGGTAAAAATTAACCCCCTCCTAGCCGAACCCCAGACAGCAACTCTAGAATTGGCTCAAATTGGCTTCTCTTCCACAGCTAAGCAGAAGAGTGCTGCTGCAAACCAGAGATTTTTTCAGAGCCATAGTCCTGCCATATTGCATTTGCCAGAGGCTGTCACCTCCTGTGAAGTCCAAAGAGTGATACAAATAACAACTGGGTAATTTTCCACAGATCTTCTACCATTTCTTTCACAATGCCTGCATGTCTAATCTTCCATTCTATGATTTTGACCTGCAAATAGGAAACTGTGTTGGGAGGTTTAGATTGGCTATTAGGAAAAATTTCTTCACTGAAAGGGCTATCAAGCACTGGAACAGGCTGCCCAGGAAGTGGTTGAGTCACCATCCCTGGAGGTACTTAAAAGATGAATAGATGTGGCACTTAGCAACATGGTTTAGTGGTGGACTTGGCAGTGTTAGGTTAATAATTGGACTCAATCTTAAAGGTCTTTTCCAACCTAAATGATGCCATGATTCTGTGATTCTAATGGTGCATTGCTCACAGTCTGACTTCTTGCTCCCAGATTACACAATTTGCATGTTTCTATGCTCTCCTGCCTAGCAAGGTGGAGCTGAGGACCTGGACAGGTGACCTGGTGAGGATGGAGTGATTGCCCTGTGACAAAAGATTGTCTGCACACAGGTGTTTTCCCAGTTCATAGGGTTTCTGCTAATTTTCCTCTTAATGTTGGTGGGCATATTTAGGTTATAGACCTTATACATTATGTTACAATTATCAAAGAAGCAAGCAAACAAGAACATTCTGAGAAAGAAAAGACCATTAAAACAGTACAGTGTTTTCTTAGGAAAAAACCCTTACAATGAAGTCAGAGCACCATCCTCAAACTTTCTGTTACAAATTTTAATTAACTAGGAGTATTGCTATAGCAGATTACATCTTATGCTTAGTGACCAAGACTCTATTTAGATGTGTACTATATCAAAACAGAATGGTGTTCATCTTAACTCAGCTACTTTTTTTCTGTCTTTCACTTGACTTTCATTATGGCAGCAACTGAACTGAAACTGAAATTTATCAAGTTTGCTGTATACTAGTTAAAAAAAAAAAGTCAAGCAATTGCTAAGAAATAGCTTTGTATTTTTTAAAGTATTTGGCATACTTTATACAAACCATTTCTATGCCAAATAATTACAAACATATTCTAGTGCTATGTGCTATCCAAATAAGCCCACAAATAAACAGGATACAGAGATGAAAAATCTTTCTCACTTTTGGAGAACTACTAGTTTTCAACCCAAAAACTTCTCTTTTTCTTATATCTGGTTTCAACAGAAAATTGGAGAAAGTCCAAATCATCATGTTTTTAAGCATAAATGTTGCCTGCAAGCCACCTTCCAGATGTATTGGTCTATTTAGCTCTAAAATAAAGATCAAAACAAAGCCATATGTTTTTAACAGATTTTTCCATCAATTAACACTATTTCCAAAGTAAGAAAGTAACCAATACAGAAGTGTGTCTAGAGTCACTTGCTTCAACATAGTCACCTAAAGATGTGCTCAATCTAAGAGCCATGTTAAGGCTATACAACTATAATCTGGTCTAATGAATCTCAAGAATCTAGGAACAAATTTCTCCAGGGCTGCATTGTAACTCTCATATAGTTCTTGAAAAACAATTTGCTTTCCTTATCAGGAATTCTGCATCATCTCTCCAAGCTTCATCATATGCTCCTGATAAGAAGCTACTAAAAATGAAAGGGAGAGCATCTGGACTGAACTTCTACTTACCTACCTTACCTACCCCTAGTGAGGGGGTTTCAAACTCTAATGGTAGAGACTGGGAACTAGGGTTTACTTTTACTGAGAAAATTCTCTGAATTCTCTTCATGTGTTTTTCCATGCTATCTACAGTCACATAGCTCTGACTTTATCTACAGCTCACTTCAGTCTGGTTTGCTAAGGCAATAAGGCTTGTATGATGCCATTGCTTGTCTGTCAGTTGATCCTAGTGACTTAGCCAATGAGTCCAGCACAGGTTCATGAAGAAGATTAAGGGACTGAAGCATCTTTCATGTGAGAAAACACTGAAAGACCTGGGACTGTTCAGCCTGGAGGAGGCTCATGGAGGTCTCATTAATGTGTATACATACCTGATGGCTGGGAATGAAGAGGGACCCAGACTCTTCTCAGTAGACAGGACAAGAACACAAATTAAAAACTGCAGAATTTCATATGAACACACAAAAATGCTTTATTTACTGTGAGGGTGTTCAAATACAGGACCAGGTTGCCCAGAGATATTGTGGAGTCTCCATCTCCATCCATTGGAGGTCTTCAAAACCTGACTGGACATGGTCCTGGGCAAATTGCTCTAGCTGACCTAGCTTGAGCAGCAGGATTTGGACTGGATGATCTCAAGAGCCCCCTCGATTCTGTGAATCTTAAGTGATTCTGTGATTCTATACTGATGTCTTGATCAAATACAGCCATATTTGCCTGAAGAGTAGTTGTCTTTCTTAGACATTTTAAATTCCTAAAACATTTTTGAAATCAGAAATTTACAAAGAGAGGGAGAGTGAACACAACTTCTGTTGCTTCAGGGAAGACAAGTAGCACTCTGCACTCCCTCAGCAGCAACAGCCAACTCCCTGAATGAGATAGACATTTATTAGCATGGGCATATTAGCCCTTGTATAGCTAAAAACTGGCATAATAAGGGCCTTTACTTGCCTGACTTGTGATCTTCTCCTGCCTTTGCAAAATAGGTTCTCTGTCCCATGCTGCAACAGTGGATATTGGAGGGATATGAGATTATTGGAAGAGGAAGCAACTCAGTGAGGAGACTAGAAGACACTGGGTGTGGAAAAGCAATGGTGCGGCTTGCATTGGAGTAGCTGAGGTTAGTTCAGGACATAACTTTGTGTAAAATCAGGCTTTACACATTTTACTACTCATAGGATGACTTCTATTGATGAACAGAGTTACAGCTATTACAGTGTTGAATGCTGTATGTGTATCACACAGCACTCTTCTATGTGTTGTAGAAGCACAGCAGGGAGCATTACTATGATGCACCACACAGGCTAGTCCATCCTTCTTCTAAAAGCAGCAATTCATCCACATAGCATACCATACTACAACAGCTATTCTTTCAGCCTGGTGATTCCTACATAACAGTGCCTCAGGCTTCAAATAGTCTCTTTTCACGCACAGATTTAGGAGTCATTTTGCACTTGCCAATGATTTAGGAGTAAGAACAGAGAGCTTGGAGAGCAAATGGACCACCCCGTAGAGGAAAGGGTGAATGCCATTCAGCCATTCATTCGGAAGTTCAGCAGAGGGACATTTGAAATCATCTGCTTTTATTTTGTTACTGTTTTTTTGGTTTGGGGTTTGGGGGTGGTGGTATGGTGGGTTTTTTGTTTGGTTTTTGGTTTGGTGGGTTGTTTTTTTTTGCTATCGTCATACTGTTGTAATGTCATTAACCTTCACTTTAACTCTTGCTTTCCTGCAGTCAGAGGATTATATAGGAAAACAATGTGGGAACCAGCTGCTCAGACCCTGTTCTTGAACTTAACGGACCTGAAGCCATTTTTCATTAGTGCAACAAAGCAATAGGTGGAGACAAGGATTTGAATGCTCCAGAAGAGCTGCTGAGTCATGAAGGTGAGTCTGAGAACAGCCTCTCTACTGTGCTGACTAGCTACCTGTGTAGTTGGCTAGTTCTGTTATGACTTATGAGTGCCATAAAGGGACAAATAAACTGGAAGTGGAGATTACACTTCCTTTGGTAATACTCCTTTGAAAAGCAATCTTTCATATTGTTAATCAGGTTTCTTAAGGCTTAGAAGCAGCACTTGAATCACATCAAATATCTTTAAAGTTTTGCAATAAGAAAATGGTGAAAACATCTCCTTGATTTATATATGTATTTATTTTGAGATATAAAAAAACAAATGGAAGATAAGAAGGCATAAACTGGAAGGTGAGCTCACAAGGCCACTGTTTAAGGCTGCAGGAGAAAGCACAGTAAGCTGGTAAGCCAGTGTCTTCCTTATAGTGCAAGAATTTATCATGAACACAGTTACTGATTATGAATTACATGCTTATATTTTTGCTGTAGTAAGTAATCAAAAGACAGCACTTTCCCAATACAGATAGACATTTAAAATAATCTAATTAATATGACAGAGCTATAAGCAGGATTCAGGAAAATATGGCCTTCTGTGCCTGTGCTGTGAAAAAGAACACAGCAAAATATTGACTGTCATAGCCTTTTCAAATATGCATGAGCTCCAATAGTATGTGAAGGCTGAATCTGCAATTATAGAATAAAAATGTCAAATTCATTATGGGAAAGGTTGAGGGTTTTTTTGTAGTTTCTACAGCCAGGGTGGAGTTGTGTATTTGCTTTTGTAGCATGGCTGGTAAAGGTTTAGACATGTATTACTGATGAAAACATGATACTAATTAATAGGTTTTAAAGCACAGTGCATCTGTTTTTTGCAGTATTGTATATGTTTTCTACAAGCTTTTTTTTTTTTTTT
>VXBL01007457.1:0-11941 GCA_013400195.1 Aramus guarauna
CAGCTGTGAGGCCTCCCCAGACATGTACTGGTTGGGCATGAAGGGCCTGGGGGGTAAAGAACAAGGAGGGGGCTGATGTAGGCCATGGGGTACCCCTCCCTGCCCCCAGGGTGCTTCCCAGCCCCAGGGCATGGGGGGGCTGCGGTGGGTGTCCTTGTAGGGTGCACCAGCAGTGCAGAGCACTGCTTGGCTGGGGAAGGTCCCTCGGGGTTTGCCCGCCCCAGGGTGGTCGGGAGAAGGGGGGGCAGGGCAGGGTGCCCCTCTCCAGCTGCATCAGGGTCTTACAAAGGGTTCCTGAAGGCAAGGTTTGGGTCGTGGGACAGTGCGGGGTCCATAACCAGGGACGGCGAGAGCATTGGTGACGTGCTGTGGGGAGCAGGAGCACTTAGAGGTGGAGGAAACACCACCCAGCCGTGCCTGGGGGCAGTGGGAGGCGCATCCTGCCCCCCACCCTCAACCAGTACCCTTCCTACCTGGGAAAGGAGGACGGGAGGTTGTCAGAGACCATCATGTTGATGTTGCTTTCACCTGTGGGGTAGCCTGTGGGGACGGGCTGGGGGCAGAAGGGAGCAGGAGGGCTGCAAATGCAGACACGGAGGGGTTGGCATCCAAGGCTGTTCTCCACCACAGCCCTCTCCCGTCCCGGCCCACGCCTGGCAGAGCGCGTCTGCCTCTGCCCGCGGCACAGCCAGGCACTCACCAGATGGGGCTGAGCACTGACTGCAGGGTCTCGGGGTGCAGCTCGGGGTGCAAATCGGGCTGCAGCACGGGCAGGCTGAACATCTGAGCCTGGGAGGCTTCAGGGGAGCCCCCCGCAGCGTTCTGGGGCTGCTGGTCCCTGCAAAAGTGCATCATCCCCATGAGCACAGGCAGGACTTACGGACTGCAAGGTCCAGCCTCCAAAGAGGCTCGTGCAAGTCAGTGCTTGGTCGCGGAGAGGGCAGCGTGCTCGCAGATGTGCTCCGCTGCAGCTCAGGATACCCACGGGGGATTCCTTGCTCACAAGCACATCCCCGTTTTGCCCGGTCAGAAATCCCCCTGCCCAGCAGCGATGTGTGGGCCGGCCAGGTGATGGCTGTGCAAGCAGCTAGATGGCCTCTCACGGATACTCACCTTTCACTTTCCACTGTCATCTTGATGGCGGTGGAGACATAGCCCCGGCCGTCCTTGCCTGTCTGCTCTTCTGCTCAGAGAGATGCACTGGTGAACTACCACCCCAGCACAAGGCCATGCCGTGCCAACCCTCTTGGGCAGCACTGGCCCCCCCGCAAATTCTGGGGCCAGCAGCACCTGGGTGGGACCCCAAACCCCTCTTCCCTGCTTCTCCCCACAGCCTTGCTGGAGAGGCAGATGTGAAGCCCAGGGCCCATCTCTATTCCCACCCACTCACTGTTGTAGTGACTCCCGAACGCCTGGTCCTTGGGGGTGTTGGGGTAGAGGTTGCGGAGCTGCCCCAGGTCACGGATGCGGTCGCCGAGGGACCGGATGGACAGGTCCTTGGCAGAGAAGGGCTGGATGTTCTCCACCTGGCTGGATCCTGCGGGGAGACATGGCATGGGGCTCTGCTGCCTGGTCCCCTTAACACCTGATATCCGCAGGCCATGATGACACCTCCCCTTCACAGCACTGAGAGCAGCCGTTGTCCCCCCAGTCTCACCATCCTTGCCCCGGATGACGTGAGCGATAGTGACACCCCCGATCTCCGAGTCACTGAAGCGGAGCAGGAAGGTCCCGTCAGGCTCTGTGCTCAGGAGTTTGCAGACATACTGCTTGCTGATAAAGCCGATGATGAGCCTGGAAGGATGGACAGATGGGAGAGGGGGCCGGTGCCAGGGTGGAAGGGTGGAAGCAGGACTCCCCAGGGCTGGTCCTGGAGCAGCCATGGAATCCCGCTTGGCCCCCTGGGCACCCACCTGTCTGACCAGTAACTTTTGAGGCATCTCTTGGTGAGGTCAAGGACTCCATCAAACCACTGCCAGAAGGTGAATCCCCGACCGGGCAGGATCTCCTGTGGCAGAGAGGGAGTGTGAGGCTCCCCAGGACCATGCTGGCCCCTGCCCACCCTGGCCAGCTGTCCCAGTAACCTTGTTGAACTGGGCCCAAGAGACGCTGCGGCTCTGAAAGTCCTCGAGGCTGGCACTGTGGTCATTGAAGATCTTCTGGGCCAGGAAGAAGTAGTGCTCCTTGAGAAGCCCCTTGGTGGTCTGCACCTCCGCCATGAACTTCAGGTTCAGTGTATCACACATCTTCTCCCAGGGCACCCGCTCGGCCACCACAAAGGGCACCCGGTCCTGCAGCAGGGCCGGACAACATCAGGACAGCGGCTCACCCGCTGCCCCATCCCAGCCTGCCTCATCCCACCCGCGTGCCAGGGTTCCTGCCCCAGCCTGCCGGCCATTCCCATCCCAGAGCTGGACCCAGCCCCGGCGTCCCAGCAGCTCCTTTCCTCGCCCTGCAGCCCCTCATGGCACTCACAATCTCGGAGAAGGCGTTATCCCACAGCACGGTTGCTTTGGCGTTATTGTCCTGGTTCCCGTGGACAATGACCACAATGGGCAGAGACAGAACCTGGGGGCAGAGAGCGGCCCCCCCTCAGCTCTGAGGCCACCCCGAGTGAAGCAGAGCTGGCTGCCCTGGGACCATCCCAGGGGCTCTGCACCAAGTTGTCCAGGGCCAGGCGTCCTGTGGGGGACAATTCAGCGCTGCCTGTCCCCATCCCGCAGGAGAGGGGCCAGTACCTGGAGGTGGACGGAGAGGTTGCTGGGGGTCAGGGCCACGGTGGTGCTGAACAGGACTGCACACTTCTCCTCTGTCACTGACTCGGACCCCTTCCGCTCGCAGCGCTTGATCTTCTTCAGCAGCTGAGGAGGGGACAGCTGAGTGTCACCCCTGGGCAAGCACCTGCCTCGGGGCCCCCCAGCCCACCCTCCCAGATGGCTCTGCCTTGGGGCCTCCCAGCACCCCAGCGGAGCCCCCAGGCTGTCCTGTGGCCCCCGTACAGCCCCTCGCTAGTGGCACTCACCACATTCTTGAAGTTGGCACAGCAGGTCCCACTGGTGGGGTTGGTCTCCAGGGCCACCACGTTATGCATGATCTCCCCTGTGCTCTCGCTGGGCGGAGGAGGAGGTCAGGGGAGGTGCAGCAGCACGACAGCCCCCTCGTCCCCACGCTGTCCAGCCGGCTGCTCACCTGAGGGCATTGCTGTAGGCGCTGAGCGCCAGCTCCCGTGCCTGCTTCTCCGTCACCATGTCGGCTCGCACCATGTAGGGCTTGGCCGATGCCTTCAGCAGCTGGGGGCCCAGCAGGAACCGGATGCTTGCCTGGAACTTGGTCTGGGTCTTCAGCACCTGTGGGGGCTGCTTCTCCACCAAGAAGGAGCTGGGGGACAACGGGAGACAATGGTGCCCAGCATAGCACCCCCGCCAGTTCTGCCACTGATGTCTGAAGACCCACCTCGCCCCTCTGCCACCACGGCCCTCCCACCCATTACCTCTTGACCAGGCTGGATAACACCTCGTTGAACCGCTCCAGGAGCCGGGACAGCAGCTCAGCTCCCAGCTCCGCACTCGCCGCCATCACCTGCTGGTGCAGCTGGAAGTAAACCTCGACCAGGCTCTCACACCTGCCAAGGAGACCATGGGGAAAGGGGAACCCTCAGCGAAGGCAGAGCCTGACCACCCCTCTCCCAGAGTCCCTCCAGGCTGTGGGCTCCCCACTCCCAGGGGAGCAGAGGGGGCAGGAGGGTCGCTCTGGGTCCCCCGTCTCTGCCCCATGCCGTCTCACCTCTTCTGCAGTGGAGCTAGGTTCTCCTCAAAGAGGGCCCCGTTCCCTGCCAGCTGCTGCTGCCTCTTCCAGATTTGGATCCTCTTCAGTACCTGCTGCTTGGCCACCTCCAGCTCTTTCGTGGCCTCCAGGATCAGGGTGGGCAGCTCCTGGGGAGCAGCACCCCACCAGGGGTTCTGCATTGCGCTGTCGCCCCAGCAGAGACCTGCAGCCCTCCACTGTCACCCCTCAGGGCACCGAGATCCCCGGCCCTGTGCTGCCTCGCTGCCCCAGAGCTGGTTTGCACCCTCCCCGGCAGGCAGAGCTGCCGCCTTTCCCCCGGTGCCCCAGACCCCCACTCACGCTCTCTGGGGGCTTCCCTTCTGTCTTCAGCTGCGGGTCCCGCATGTTCAGCTGCGGAGAGGCTGCAGAGGAAGGATGGGGGTGGCTCTGTTAGCGCAGGGCACCAGTGTCTGCATTGCACTGCCCAGCACCCCAGGGGGGCATGCCAGGGACCCATCCTGCCCTGGCCCCTCACCTGCGGAGCTGTCCCGCAGCGCCTGGATCTCGTGGACGCGATGCTGCAGCCGCTGCAGCCCCAGGCTGAACTTCAGCTCCTCTTGCCGCCGGTGGAAGCTGAGGGGCAGGTGGCGGTCCTGGGGCAGAGCAGAGAGGGGTGAGCAAGGCCCAGAGCAGGCTCCATGCCTCAGGGTGCCCCGGCGGGGGGGCAGGGACCACGTACCCTCTTGAGCACAGCAGCTTTCTCTCCCTCCAGGATTGCTTTCAGGACGGCGACCAGCCGCAGCGGGTCCCGCCGGTAGGTGTTCTGCAGGGGAGCCAAGCCCAGGGCGTTAGTGGGACAGGACGCGTGCACCCCAGCCCTGGCCCCCTCCCACCCCATTCATGTGTTTCGGGCCCCCTTCCCACAACGAAGGGCGCTAAGTCAGACTCAGGGGTTTCATGACAGACCACAACTTGCTGCTGTTCTGATGAAGCTAATTTCCAGCCTTAAACCCACTTTAAAGTGTGCACAAAAAAAATACAAATCAACTTCAAATTAAAAAGAAATAAAAATCAAAAGAAAGCAAATTCTCTATTTCTGCAAGCATCTCCTGGAGACCCGCCAGCCGGACACCTGGGGAAGATTCTCCCAGCTGCCCTGGCCTGGGTGGATCAACGCTTTCCACTGGGAACAGGGAGAGGAATTTCCCTGCTGGCTCCAGCTCCCTGCACCCCGTGCCAGCTCCTCCGGCCTTCACGCATTTCCCAAATTAGCTACTTCCCAAAACAGCAGCAGAGCGCAACGGCGAACTGCCGGATGGCGTGCTCGGCGGCTTCCCATGCTGGCCGGGAGACAGCTCCTTGATCGGCCTCCTGGACCCCCTGCACCCGATGTGGCACCAGCAGCCCCGGGCCGGCACCGGGGCAAACCCTGCCAGCTCTGGGGTTGAGGAGACAACAGGCTCAGGTTCGGTCTCCCACCAGCCAGTTTCCCATCCCACTCCACCCAGTCGTTTGCCCCGCATTTATCCCGTGGGAGAGCACCTAGCTCCCACCGCCTGCGCCATGGGGCAGCACCAGCAGCCAGCGCTTCCCTCCCCTCTGCAGGGAGCAGCCCCTGCCTCCTGTCCGGGCTCACAAGTGGCAGGGAGCTCGGGAGAAGTGAGAGTTTGCTGTTCCAGGATAAGGGACAGTGGGAGGAGGGAACATGGGGTGGCTCTTCTTGAGCATTTTAAATAAAAGAACCTAAGCTGAAACATCTGCACATTTTCCTACAACAATTTCAAAAAGTAAGTGACGGTCTTGTTTTGGAAAGTTACTCTGTTCCCCAGAAGTTATGACTGAAGCTGACCCCCTCCCAAATGTCGTATATTAAAAATGTCTGTTACCAAAAAAGCAGGGCTTTCAACCAGAACAGGGCTCTGGGAGCGAACACCACTCAGCCCTTACGCTAAGAGCTTCGCTGGCAGGAGAGAGAGTGCAGGGGTTAAATCTGCAATCACAGAGGATGGAAGAGAGACAGAGAGCAATTCAAACAGACCTCAATAAAGAGAAACAGCCCAGAAAAAGAAACCAAGCACGCACATGCACACACGACAGGAGGAAACGCAGCACAACACACAGCACGGAGGAAGGAGAAATCAAACGCTTGAGCAGAAAATGGGGAACATCTGGTGAGGCGGCTGCCCGGGTGTGGGCAGCTCGGGGCAGAGCCATGGGGAGCCTCCCCACAGGGTCAGGGTCTGGCACGGGGCCCGGGAGGATGTGCCCGCGGGGGGCAGCTCCCTGGGGGTTGCTGGGCACCGAATGGGCTGCAGAACCACGGCAGCAATGGGAAGCTGGAAAGCCTTGTGGGCAGGGGGCGGAGAGCCAAGGGGAACAGCGATTGCAGCCATGAGAGCTCAAGCACTGTGGCAAGCTGGGGGTCAGCCCCAGGACACAAATAAACCCCCGTTCCCCTGAAGTGCCTCAAAAACCCCAGTCACTGCGTCCACACAAGCTTGTTGCTCACAGACGGCAACGGCCTTGAAACAGGTGTCAAGGGGGTACCGGCTTGTAGCATCGGCCCCTTCAAGTGGTGCTTGAACCAATGAATCCAAAGCATAAAATAATCAAATCTTCCTTGGCAGCCAGCCGCGATCCCAGTGCGACACGGCCCCGAGGGTCCCCATGCCCGGCCCCCATGCACCTCGATGCTGCTGACTTGCTGGAGGATCTGGCACTGCTGCCCATCACTGCTGGCAGCACTGCGGAGCTTCTCCAGCATGGCCGAGAGCATCCCGCTGGCCACGCTGGTGCAGAAGGCGTCCGAGCCATTGACGAACTCCCTGGAGAGGGGAAAGGGTTGGGTGAATGAGAACAAATCCTCCACCCTCCCCTGTGCAATCCCGAGCCCCACGCTTGCCCCAGGGAGGATGGGGACACCTGCCTTCCTGTCATCCTGGTGTGTAACCCAGTGCTGGCTGGATTTCTAGGGGAAATTTGCTGCACGAACAAGGGTGAACTGCACTCTGAGTGGGATGAGGCAGTTCCCCAGAGAGGACACGACCTTCCAAAACCTCTCCCACGTGTACACCCAGCTGCTGCACGCCTACCCGCCCACCTCCACCATGCCTCATCCCTGCAGGGTGACCCCCACCGCCGCGCCTCGGCCCAAGCTGCGTGCCGTGGGTCCTGCAGCCACGTGCCAGGGACCAGCCCCCCTTGCCCAGCACCACAACGTGGCCTTGTGCACCGCTCCTCTGGCCAGAGCGCCTCAGCACCTGCATGGCCCCGGCCCCGCAAGGCAGGAGGACGTGCTGCGGGGGTTTTCCTGCCTGCCTGCATCCTAGTCATTGCACTGTGCAACAGAGAAGCTCCTTGGAGAGCCTGGGTGAACCTGTAATGGGGATAATCAATCATCCCTGTTACTATTTCCTAGGCACAAAAAGGGGACTCTGGCCAGGCCATGCCTGTGGTTGCTGCCACCGCAAACACAGGGTCTCAGCAGTCCAGACCCTGTGGGCACTAATAGACCCTGACCAGCCTCACCCGGAGAGCTGCACTCTTTGCCCATGGGTCCAGGACCTCCACTCGTGTCCAGGCCCTTCCTCGGCTACACCGCAAGCATGCCTGCCTCTGCCCCAGCCCCGCCTGCAGCCTCATCTCCTGGATGGGCCCCTTGAGCCAATGCTGGGGTTCTGCCTCCAGCCCTGTCTCCTTTTGCTCCTGATCGGATGCCCCGTGCAGACCCCGGCCTCCTCACCCACCTCGTCTGGAGCTATGGACGGGGCCCATCACCAGCGCCCTCCTCTTCCCGAGCTGGGCTCCCCCCGCTCAGCTCACCCCCCCAGGGCAGCTGGCCCCAGACACTGCCCAGTCTGGGCACGGGTATGTGGGGTGTTATGCTGGGGCAGGGCAGAGCCCATGGGCACCGGGGGACTCACCAGGGCTGGTTCTCCAGCCAGTCGGCCAGGAGACAGCGCAGGCTGTGAGGAAACTCTGTGAAGAGGCCGCTGAACTCCTCTGGCGGCATGTGGGAAATGATGCTCCAGAGGGACATCTTGGGAACAGTCACCTGCAGAGAAACAGGACAGGGGACGTGAGCGGGGAGCAGGGCAGCCCAGGCAGCGGGAATGCCCAGAGCCGTGGCCCAGGCGCCCCAGAGCCCCCAGCCCTCTGCTCGGCTCTGCCAGGAGTGAGCACCCACAGCTCCTCGGGGAGGGTGGGCGAGAGCTGCTGCCTGTCCCTCTGCTGTCTGAACCTGCTGCTCGGCGGGGCCAGGGCTGCTGGGGAGGAGGAGGAGGAGCAGAAGCAGAAAGCCTGATCCAGGATCAGCCTCTTGGGCAATCCTGGGCAGGCAGGCAGCCCACTTGTGCCTCAGTTTTCCACATCTCCGGGGAATCCCTGTGCCTCCTGCCGTGGGCATTGCACAAGGATATGCAGAGGGACGGGCTAGTACTGCTGGTCTTGGCGCAGGAGAGACGGGAAGGCTGCTGGGAGCAGGAAGAGTGTGAAATCCCAGAGCTCAGTGAGACTGCTCTGCTGGGGTGGCCTGGCTGCTCCCCAAAACCTCCCCGGCTGCCCCCCGAGAGGAAGGAGCCTTCCTCAAGGCATGCCCCAGCCACCCCCAGAAATGGTGGGCTCCAGAGCTCACCACAAGCAAGGGGAGAACTGGAATGAGGCGCTAGATGGGAAACTCCACCGGGAATGCCTGGGCTGGGGGGTTCCCAGCCACCCCCCAAGCCAGGCATTGCAACCCTGACAGTCCCACCCTTGCCCAGCCCCCCAGCAGTGCCTGCAGCCTGCCTGCTCCGTGCTGCCCACGCCGTGCCTAGCCCTAACCCTAACCCTTCCTCCCTACCACGCTCACACCCTCCAGCCCCCACCGGGAGGCTGCTCCCCTCTGGGCGGCCCTCGGGGCCCAGCGGCTGAGGGGGTGTCACTGCACTGCCCGGCCCAGACGCACCTCACTGCCAGTTCCTCCAGACCCGGCCGGGGCAGAGGCCGGATCCTGCGGCGGGGTGCACAGCACCAGCGGCTCACCGCCCAGATGTGGGGCCAGGGCGCCTCCAGGACCCCGGCCAGCCCGTTGGCCCAGGACTGGCTTCCCGTCCCCAAAAGCAAACAGCCGAGCAGGGAGTCGTGTCACGTGTCCTCGCGGGCAGCGCGTTCCCCGCGGGTCTTGGCCGCGATGCAAGAGCCGAGGCGCGGGGCGGAGGTGGAGCTGCCGGAGAATGAGAAACCATGCGAGGGGAAGGAAGCCAGCGTCACTAAGGCAACATTGCAGAGAGCACAAAACAACCGTGGCGCAGCCTGCGCTCGGATGGCCGCCAGCTTGGCTCCAGCCACCCCCCCCCGCGCTGTCCCGTGGGGACGAGGGAGCTCACCCAGGGCTAGCAGCAGTGGCACAGCCCCTGGGGTGCTCCGCTTCCCGCCGGAGCCAGGCAACACAGCGGGGCCGGCCATCCCAGGCGGCCCTGACCGAGCCCCCGTGTGCCACCCCGGGGAAGGAACCGCAGCAGACAGAGGCCCGACCCCAGGGCATGCCAAGCCCGGCGCTTCCAGGAATGGATTTGCTTTTGACCCTGCTTGGCTGGCCAGAGCAAACAGATCCTGATGATTTACTGCAGCGCAAAGCCGGAGAGCTGGGTTTACTCTGGAGGGGTCAATGCACAGTGGGAAACGCACCCAGCGACAGCCAGGAGCGCTGCCCAGTCTCCCCACAGCCCCGGCATGGTTGTAGCTGCTGGCATGCAGGGAAAGGAGACAGCAGGGAAAAGCAGCCTCTCATTTTGTGATCCTCAAGACGTAATCCCCATCCTCCTCTCCCCATTAAAACCTGTATTTCTGCTTAGCCCTGGGAGGCAGCTGCTGGCTGGTAAGGAGCAACCTGGAACATAATCTGGGCATGCCTGAATTTGCTAAGAGTCTGCAGGAGATGCTGCGCCCCTCCTCCCCAGCTCCCAGCTCCCCACCAGCACAGGGGACAAAGCCTCAGAGGAGCTCAGAGGGGAGGACAGGCCCATCCCCTCCTGGCTCCAGTCACAGTAGATGGCCACGTTTCCTTCCAGTCTTAACTAATTTCCATGTTTTCTTCCTCTGCTTCTTCTGCAGAACAGCCTTTCCCTGCCAAGACCCAGCTCCCACAACAATACCCTGGCTGGGGCTGTGCTGCACGGAGGCTTCCTGTGCCATTGCAGGATCAGGCTGCGAGGGGTCTGATCTGTCAGCACCCCTGCAGCGCTGGGGAGAAGGAAGGTGGGCAGCAGGCGGGGGCAGAGACCCAGGCCGGGCAATGGAGCTGCCCTTCCTGCAGGGACCCTTGTCCCAGAGCAGCCTGGCAAAAGCGGCAGCCGCGGCAGCTTCCAGCCCCGCAGCTTGGCGGCGCCAGGGCAGGCACAGCTCCCAGCTCCACGCCGACCGGCACAGCGCACCTATGCCCACCGTGGACGCACCCACTGCAGATGTGACCCACATCTCCCGCTGGCCCAGCTGCTGTGGGGCTTGTACTGCCAAGGAGGCACCCCAGAGCCGGGGCTCCCACGGCACCGAGCCAGGGGCCAGGTCTGCCCGGCACAGGGAGGTGAGAGCCGGCCAGGGAAGCTGGGGTTGAGACAGGGCCCCCACGGGGAAGGGCTGCCTCGCGCTCGGGGCCGGGAGCTGCCGCCGGGGGAAACCCCGTGATGGCGAGGCACCTCCGGCTCAATGGTGGGGCAGGATATGGCACCCAGGGAGGGGGAACAGCCACCCGGGGTGTGCCCCACGCCCCCCCACCCGCTCCCCCGTCCCAAGCCCCCTCGGTACAGCCGCTTTCACTTCCTTCTCCACCCGAGGGGCCGCTTCACCTCCTCGGCAGGGCCCAGAGGTCGGGCAGGAGGAGCCCGGGCACAGGAGGGGCTCGGTGACCCCCATGCTCCCAGCACGGNCCCTCGGTACAGCCGCTTTCACTTCCTCCTCCACCCGAGGGGCCGCTTCACCTCCTCGGCAGGGCCCAGAGGTCGGGCAGGAGGAGCCCGGGCACAGGAGGGGCTCGGTGACCCCCATGCTCCCAGCACGGGCTTTCTGCTTACTCATTGGGCAATGGGAAACCAAGTCCACATCCCAGAAGTGAGAGCTGCCATACATCTCACGGCTGTTACTCATTAACCACCGGCACTTCCTGGCAGCAGACCGCAGCCCCCCACCCTCGGGGCCATCTCTCGCCCCGTGTCTGGGGGACCAGGAAGGACCCCGCTCCTGGCCAGCTCCCCTCTGCCCTTGGCGATTTCCCAGCCCGGTGCCAGAGGCTGGTGGGCGAAGGAGCTGGGGCTGGCAGCTCGTAGGCACGCACGTCCCTCCGCCCTCCACACCCTCCCCAGGGCTGAGCAGAGATTTCCCCGGGGCTTTCTCAGAGGTTTTCCAATGCTTGACACTCAGCACACCTGGGCTCTGCTCTAGCTTTGCCCCTGTGGGGACGCAGCCCGAGAGACCTCCCCGCCTCTCAACGTGCCTCGGTTTCCCCAGGGTGCTGGGGAGGTCACCGCTGCTGTGCTCAGCCGAGGCCAAGGCAAGGGCACGGGACCGCTGGCCCAGCTGATGGGACGTGGTGACAGCACCGCAGGGAGGACACGGTGGAGCTCACATGGCAGTGGGGCTGGCCACAGCCAGCTGCTCTCTGGCAGTGAAAGCTCTTCTGATTCAGAAGAAGAGAAGCGGGGCCTTCCCCAGCTGACCCAGCCCCAGCGTGACTCCCAGCACGGGGAGTCCACGCTGGATCCAGCTCCTGCCCCAGGAGCTCGCTGCTGCTGCAGGGTCCCATCTGCTGGGACAGGGAACGGGGACGGGGCGGGTCTGGCACTCTCTGCCACAGCCCCTGCCGGGTGCTTTCGCTTTGCCCCGCACACCCTTCGCCCCAAGACAGCGGGGTGCCAGCAGCCACATCCACTTGGCGGCCGGGTGCTTTGGACTTCGGGCCTGGCAGCCCCGCCGAGCGCCCGCCCGGCCAACAGGAGCCCCGATGCCTGCCGGCACAGCCCGCCTGCGGTGCGGGCAGCTGCCCAGGCCCAGCGCGCTCACCCCGGAGGCTCTGCGGACCCCGGAGCCCCTTCGCCGACCCACCCCAAACGCCCCGGCGAGGGCGAGTCCCGGGCGGCGCCGGGGCTCGGCAGCCGCTCATCTGCCCGGGGACTTGCCGCGCTACCTGCAGCCCGGCCGCTGC
>VXBL01007457.1:16114-29364 GCA_013400195.1 Aramus guarauna
CCTCCCCCGGCCCCATCCGTCTCCCCCCGCAGCCGCGGGTGGCCGCTCGCTCTCCCCGTTTTCTGCCTCTGCCAGTTTGTGGTGACTTTTCAGCCCGCCCGTCATCCCGTTTTCCCCTGGAATCCGAAGTTGTCCCCGCAGCCAGGCAGGAAAGTTGGAGCTCGGTGCCGCTGCGGGAGCCTGTGCGGGGGTCCCTGGGGGGCAGGGTCCCCCCCGCTCCCCGGGCGCACCAGTGACAGCCCGGCCTTGCCCCGTGCTCCCACTCTTGCATAACTGGGGCCGCGACAGCCCGGACTGCGGAGTTTGGCCGTGGCCGGTCTGGTGGCACTGGGAAAATGTTTACCCAGCGCTGGGGCTGTCTGTCTGTCCGGCTGTCCGTCCAGCCTCCCCGCCAGCCGCTTTTTTCCAAGCTGCGCACGTCTCATTCCCTGCTATTATTGATCTATTCAGTAAATACTTTAGCGAGCTCGTCAGCTCAGTGGCTGGGCTTTTGAATGTACAAGGGGCTGCTCTTGGCAGCGTGAGTGTGTTTAGGAGCTGGCAGCGGAATGAGCCGGGAACCGGCGGTGGAGAAGTTCCTTGCAACGCCTGAATGCGCGGGGCAGGAGGCTGCTTTTTTCCCTTTAAAAGCAGAGAGATGGGGGTTCTGAGTTGGCTCTCTCAGCTTTCCTCTTATGGATTCCCTCTGTCCAGATGGGAACGGCCTGGCAAAGGCGGGAGACTGTAGCAATTAACTGGTGAGAGTTTTTTGGGGAAGGCTTTTCTGGCCCCGCTCTTCGCCCACCTCGGAGTGAACCGGGAGAAGCTGCTGGCGTTTGGTGTCGTGGCAGCGCCTGACCCGTCACCGGGTCAGAGGGATGGAGGAGGAGGTTGGGGCAAACGCCAGATCCCTGCCCCAGATTAGCGTCTGGGGCTGCGGGAGGCTGGAGCCTGTGGTTTCCATCCCTCCAGCCTCTCCTCGCCCCACTGGAGGTCCAGGCGCTTCATTAGCGTCCCTTGAAGGGGGGTGGCAGGAGCAAAGCAGCCTGTGGCACCCCGCAGCCGCCCCTGCTCAGCTGACACCCGCGTGGCCGTTAGCGCAGGGTCGATTGACCCCCCCAGCACCGACTTGGTGGGCTCAGTGGTGCAGGTGACGGGTAACACCTGAGCCCACCGGTGTCACCTGCTCCCACCCCGCTCCTGGGGCCCCCGGGGCTCGGAGGCATTGTCCCCGCTCGATGGTGGCTTGGAGCAGCCGGCGGATCCAGAAGTTCGTGGGGGTGGGAGGGACAGGCATCACTCATTGCATAAGCTGCGTTGCCTTTGGAAACGAGGCTGCAGAAGGATGATGTGCTGGAGGGAAGTTCCTCCATCCTCTTCTCCACCCCGACGAGCTGGAGCGGGGCAAAAGCCAGCGCAGGGACACCCCCTCCTTCCAGCGGCACGCTCCCCTCCCGAGGGGCTCCCCTTGGGGGTGGGGTTGGGGGTGAGGTGCCTTTCTGGCCCCATGGAGCCTTGGGCAGCCCAGTAGGGCGAGGAGGGGTCCTCCGGAGAGCTGGGGAAGGAGCTGTGGGGGTCTGTGGGTGGAAGGATGCGGAGGGGGCTCTCACAGCCCCCCGCTCTGGCAGGGCTGGCTGGGAAGCAGGAGGTGGCATCTTGGTGGCACCTGAGCTAGTGCCTTGGCCCCAGCAGTCCTGGCCAGGCTCTGGTTTCCCTGACCCCAGGTCTCCCGCTGGTGGAGCTGGTGCTGCCTGGGTGCCACTGGGAGTGGGGTGGCAGGGTCCCCGTCTTTGTCCAAAGACCCCACTCCCTGCACCCACTGCTCTGGTTTGCAGCTCTGGAAGCTGTTTGTTTGTTCCTGGCGGTGGCTGCAGGAGAAGGGGGACGCAAAGTCCAGCCGGTGGGGCAGAGAGGGGGGACAAAGGGCACCGGTGCGGCTCCTCTGTGCCCGAGCTCCTCTGCTGCTTGCCAGGGTGGCCTGGAGCTTCCCTGGGTCCCACTGCCTTCGTGGGCAGAGCTGGGCAGCCCTTGGGAGTGGAGCGAGGGCAGGCAGGGATTGCCCCGCTTCTGTTTTGGAAATACCTGTGGTTAAGGGTGGCTGCGGTGTTTTGGTGCAGCGCTTCCCTCTTGCCACCTTGGTGGTCCCGTGCGTCTCGTGTGCGTGGGGGAAACACACGTGCAGGTGTGCGTGCACGCTGTTTCCCTGGGCGTGCGTGGCTGTGCCCAGAGCCACGTTGGGTTCAGCAGAGGTGAAGAGAGGGGTGTTTGGGGGCTGCTGGGAGGAGAAGGCAGGAGCCACTGGAGGGGCTACCACAGGGACCGGGACTGCCCGTGGGGACTGGCTGGGGGCTCCTCCGTGCCACGGCGGGGAGCAGAGGGTGCCTGGCATCCCCTCGCGCAGCGTCCCAGCGAGATCCTCCGCTCTGCAGAGCTGGGGGCTCCTGGGAGCCCTGTGGGGCTCTGCCCCGGCACGGGAGGTGCTGTGCTGGGGGATGCCGGTGTGCCCCGGTGCCGCTGTGGTCTCTGGAGGACAGGACCGGGCTCCGGCCCCCATCCCACGTGCATCCTGTCTGGTGATGTGCGCTGACGTTGGGAAGATGGGGCAGCGATGGAGCATCCCTGCAGAGCCTGGCAGCACTGCCTGTTTTGGGGTGAAACCGAGGCGTTGCCTTCTCACTGCTTCCAAAGCTGTTTTGAGGTGGTGTGGGTGGTGCGGAGGTGGGAACAGCTGTGGCGTCCCCCTCGTCTTTGGTGTCTCAGCCCCACCACTCGCCCCTTGTCTTCTCTCCGTGCTGTTCCCACGTGCTCTGTGGGAGCCTGCGGACCGGGAAGGAGCGGGGGCTGTTCCAGCCCTACCAGCTGGTGATGCTTTTCTTCTGGCGTCGAGTACCAGTTGGGCTGATGGGGAGCAAAACTGCCCCGGTCCTCCCTGTTCTTCAAAAGTCCTGACCCCCGGACCCTCCTCTTCTGGAGGAGCTGGCTCTGCTTTGGCATTAGTTGGTTCCTCTTCGCCACCAGCCCGTATTTGATCCAGGGATGCCCGGTGTGGCTGGCTCCTCGGTGGGGCAGGGCCGGTTGCCCGCCTGGGATGCTGGGCAGTGCAGGCTCTGCTCTGCTGCACGCAGCGTCCCCGTCTCCTCACAGAAACAGCAAGATCAGAGCAGAAAAGCCGAGACAAGTGAAAGGAAAAGCTGCGTAAAACAGCTGCTAGGTGGGGTCCCCACAAACACAGCCCTTGAGTCCGCCGGGAGGACAGGCTGGTGACATGAGCAGCTTCGAGGCAGGAGGGTTGGCCCCAAAACCCATCCTCCCGCTGCCTGGGATGAGGGTGTTTGCGAAAGGCCCAAGAGCGGGTTGAGCTCAGCCCTTCTCCTTCCTGCTCTGGGAGGGCGCGGGGGTCCCGGCTGCGGCTCGAGGGCTGTGGTAGCGTGCTGGCAATATCCTGGTGTTTGCTGCGGTTGTGGGCTGAGATTGCGGAGGGTGATTGAGGATGGGGCAGGGTGAGGAGCCCTTTGGGCAGAAACCGGCAGTATCGTTACCATTCATCGAGGTGACCGCGGTGGCTGGATGGGGATGTTGGGCACGCGGGGGGCTGCAGAGCGGCGCCCGTGTGTGCCGTGGGCTGCCTGGTGCCGCGCTTCTGCCAGCGGGTTATTGCACGGCTGGTTCCTGTGCAGCGGCAGTGCGAGCAGCCGGTGGCGGAGAGGAGGGAGCCGCTCTCGCTGTCAGGTGGATCCTGCTGTGGAGGTCTCGCCGCTGTCTCGCGAGTGCTGGGGAAGCTCTGTCGGGAGCGGGGCTGTCCCCACTCCGGATGCCTTCCCCCAGGGACGGGTGCCTGCAGCCAGGGGTTTTGCTACTCCATGTGGCACCGATGCCCTGGGAAGCAGAAGGAGCTGAGCCCACCTCTGTGGCTGCCCACAGCTTTCTGGGATTTTGGCTGTGCCTTTGGGATGCTCCTCGTGGACGGCCTTTCAGCAGGGACCCCAAGGAGCCTCTCCAAAACGGTGCAGGGAGCACGTGCCTCCGCAAGCACCCTTTGTTCTGGGAAGAGGGTGCACGGGGGTGCTTCCCGAAACCACGGGACAGCCCGGGGCCGTGCGGTCAGGGCTGGGCCCTCGGGAGCTGTTGAGCGCCCAGGGTGGGACAGGCTGTGCCGCAGCTCTGCTGACTCAGTGTGATTAGCGCGGTGGTAACCAGAGAGTGAGACCGTGGCTTTGCCATGGGACAGGAGGTTCCTCTTACAGCTGTTGAAATTATTTCAGTTCCCAGATTCGTGTCAAGCACCTTTTTTGTGCCAACCCCACAGATAAATCCTTGCTCTGTGCCCCCGAGACCCTCTGGCTGACCCACAGCCCTGCTCGGGGGCTGCGCCTCTCCGACAGCCGCCCGCCTGCTTACGGCACCTTGGCTGAGCACAAAGTCCTTCTGCTCCCAGCTCATCCCAGCAGGTCTCAGGACTTGGCTGAAATGCCCGGGATGAATCCAGCAGTCCCAGGGTTGGGAAATGGGCTCCTTGGAGATGGTGCCGGCTCCTGGTTGCGGCGGTTCGCGGCTGACTCAGCCGCTGAGTGGTGGATGCATCTGCCCGTTTCCTTCCTGTGGTCCTGGCTTTGCCAGGCAGAAAAGACTCTCCTTGTGCTTGGACTGAATTTTATCTCTGTCACCTCCCAGAGAATTTTTCTGGCCGCGTTCCTGTGGATGGCGTGCGGGATGCTTGACCCTCGATGGGGAGTCACGGGGCTGGGGTCCCTCTGGCAGCCTGTCCCCCTCTGCCATTGCTGCGGGCGTGCTGCTCCCTGGGATCCTGCTGGGTCCTCTGCAGGAAGCAGCCGCTGTTCCCCGGGGAGGGGGTGCATTTCTGGGCCCCCTTTGCATCATGGCCGTGCAGACGAGAGCTGGCGGAGGCCACCAAGCCCTGTTTGGCACCGGGGAAGCAGCCGGTGCCGTCGATGCTGGACTGAGTGCTGTGCGCACGGGGGGGCGGCCCCGTCTCGGGGGGCGTGGAGCACGCCTGCTGCGCCCCGTGCGGGACCCCGTGGGCACCCAGTGGTGCCTGGGCTGGAGGCGGCGTGTGCCGAGCGCCTGGGGAGGTTTTGCGTCCGGTGCCGTCTTCCGCCGGCTCTCCCAAACGGCCTGTCGGCTCCATCCGTGCTGCAGCTTGCTGTGGAGGGGACGTGTGTTCCTCTCCTTTGGAGCTTGCAAGGCAGTGCAAGGCTGACTCAAGCTATTTACAGACCAGGTTTTGCTGTTGACTTAACTTTTCAGTCACTTCCATTTAATGTACCTTGGCAGGCTGACCTGCCAGCGGCAAGCAGCAGCAAATATTTTCAGTATTTTCTAATTCAGCTCGAACTTCTTGTTTTCTTCACTCTGTGCCTCTTATTTTAAGAAGGAAAAGTACTGGGTGGGCCACGAGGACTGTTTTGCTGGATGTTATTCTGTTGTGCGAGGTTGCTTTCCCCAATGCAGTCCAACCATTTCTAGGGCTAAATATAGAGTCACAATGTCCTTCCTTAGCCAGGGGAACGGAGCAGACTAGAGCTGCAATCATGCAGATGCTTTGCAGGATCAGAGACGGTCCCAGCGCCGCTCGACGCGAAGGGCTTGTGAGGTTGGCAACTGAAATATTGGGTAATGACCTTGCTGGCAGCTCAGAGCTTCTCTGGTGGGACCGTGCTCGTGGTTGCCACCGAGGAGAGGGACGAGAAGAGCAGCCTTGGCTCTGGGGAGTGTCAGCCTGCGGGGAAGGTGAGAGCAGTTCTGTCATGTCCAAAACGTGTGGACTGAGGCATCAGTGGGAATTGCGGATGGCTGGGAGGGAGTCTAATTGAGTTGGAAGTTGCATGTTTAATTGAGAGGACTAATTAGCCTGTTGCAAGATGCCATTTCTCCAAATGAGACCGCAGCAAGGATGGGCAGACGTTGATGGTCGCATCCTGGTGCACGAACCCGTGATGGGCAGGTGAAGGGTGCGGCGAACCACGGGTGTGTGGTTCGTTTGGTAAATCACGGAGGCTGCTGGCATGGGGGGGGGCGAGGGAAGTAATTGCTGCTTTTAGACTTGCTGCTGGACTTGGGGCTTTGGTGTGTCCCTTGGTGACCGATCTGAGGAGGAGGATTTCAGCTGGGGAGGACGAAGGCTTTCCGAGTCATCAAGCTGCTGCTCTCCTGCCCTGGCCTTGCTGGGGGCGGCTGGGTTTTGTTTGCTGTGGGCTGTCAGGCAAATTGTTATTTTAATCTGCTGAGAGCTTTGAAATGCATCAATCTAGTCCATTTAGTTAATATGGTGCAGCTCTTTGTTTGCAGGCGCTGCTGCAGCCGTCTGAGCGCAGGGACCGAGCGCTCGCTGGGTCCCGGATTCACACAGCGGTTCATTGTAGCTGATGAACAGTTGAGCATCTCTGCTGCTCGTGCCGCTGGTGAGATGGGCTGCGCCGGAGTGCCGGGACCTCGTGCCGCTGCGTCAGGCTCTTTGGGGCTGAGTCCCTCCCGGTGTCCACTCCCTCTGCTTTCCTGCACCCTGGGGGGGGGGGGCAGAGCCCCCCGATGCCGCAGCGGCACGCGCTGGCACCCTGCAGATGCGCCTGGTGATTTTTCAATTCATGCTGTGCTCAGAATTTGAATACCGTGGCCTAAAGGATTGCACAGGAATGCAAACGCTTGTGCCGCAAGCGTGACGCTGTGACACCGGGGAACAGCACTATGCTCCCCTGCCCCTCTCTGCTCCGCAGGCACCGGGAGGGCAGTGGGATCCTGAAGCACCGGGCGCTCGTGGCCGCCCCGTCCTCCCTCAGGCGCGTGGGCCGGCTCGGTGCCGGGCCCCATCCTGCCAGGCAGCCGGCCTGGGGAGGGGAGCTGGGAGAGGGCTGTGAAGGGTTTCCTCTGGCGCTCGGTGCCACGGATGTCGTGATGCCTTTTTATTGTTTGGAAAAGGAAGCACTTGGGTTTAATACTTCCCGCGGCGGCTGCCTTCCCAGCAGTCCGGGTGGACGCTGCGGGGCACCGGAGCCAAACGCCGTGCGGAGAGCCAGGCTGTGCCTGCGCCTCTGCCCCGGGGCCGGCTGCTGCCTCTGCCCCTGAGTGGGGACCCGTCGTTCCCAGGTTATTACTAAGGGGGGAAATTTCCTCCTTCGGTCCTGAAAACAGCAGCTGGAATGTCCGTGGGCCCCTGGCCTCGTCCAAGCCATGGGACGCGTCCCCTGCCCGCTCTCAGAGGCGGCTCCTCGCGAGACCAGCGGCCCCGACCCAGCTCAGCATCCCTGGGTCGATGCCTGTGCCGTGGCCGTGCTTCCTGCTGCAGCCCCAGCCGCCGCCTGCCCTTCCAGATGGGTTCGCTCAGCATCTCCTCTTGCAGCCCAGAGCCTGTTTTCCCTGCGGAAGAGCGGATTTGGAGCCTAGTGCTGCGCTTACTCACCAGCTTGGTCTTCTCCTCCGCAGCTGCTCTGATGCCATCGTCCCTCAGAACCCGCCCAGCCCAGCCCCACGCGCTTTTGGCTGCGTAAAATCTTGAAGCTTCTTTTTCTGCACCTTGCGAAAGGTAAAACCAGGCAAACCAGGATCCCTGACCTGCAGGAACCACCTTGGAGCATCTGGGCTGCCGCGGGCAAGCAGTTCATTGCTGTCGTAGCTGAGCCGCGCTGGTGGAGATGCCAAGGGGTAGGGTAGCATCTGGGGACACAGTATCAGAGCAGACATAACTGTACCGGATTCCTCTTTAATAATTTGTGCCAGTTATAGACAGACGGGACGTTTCACTGTGCCAAGGATTTTTTTCCCCTTTACCTCTTACAATACGGCTGAGCGGGTGTCTGGGAGCGGAGCACCGCCGAGCAAACCTGCCCCGGTCCCTTGGCCTGGCATGCACGGGGACGTTCTGCAATGGGCATGGCTGATGTGGGGCCCGGGTGTTGTGCAGAGAGTCCCGCACGTGGCTTTAGGGTTTGCTCTGCTGTTGGATTCCCCCCGTGCTCTGGTTCAGAGCTCACCGTTTGGGTGGTGGGTGCAGGTCGTGGGCACCGCCAGGCTCTGCAGACCTCTTGGTGTGGGGGCTTGGTCACCTGCCTGGTGCCAGCGTCCGGGCTGGAGCTGCGGCAGAAGGGACGGTGCCAGGCAGAGTAGAGCGAGGACGAGCTCCAGCATGGACCCCCGAGCCGCGGGGCTGTGCAGCCATCCGAGGATGCTGAGATGCTGCAGGACGTGCCTTCCTGGGGTGCGCTGTCAAGGAAACCCCAAACCTTCCCCCCATCCTGCTCCACCCCCTTGCCAGCAAGCACGTGCTCGCCATGGAAGCTGCCGCATGGCCTATGCCTGGAGAGTGCCGGTGCAGGTGTGGCATCTGCCGGTGGGCAGGCTCTTCCCCACCGCGGCTGGCAGGCAGCGCTTTGTTGGGGGTTTGACCTTGCGGGCTGGTTGGGTTTGCTTTTGGGGACCGGAGCGGGTGATGGCCAAAAGCCCTGTGTGGGCAGGGAGCTCTGGCAGGAGCAGGGAGGAGCCGCGGTGCTGCCGGGGATTGTTTTCTCCTGGGGAGACCTTGGAATAGCTGGAGATCGTGCTGTGCAACGGGTGGTGCGGTGGCTCCGTGACCTTGTCCTCCCCAGAGCCGGGAGATGCTCCCCACAGCGCGTGGGTCCACAGAGGACCCCGAGGGGACCTGGTGGCTGGAGACAGGGATGGGTCTCCAGGTCCTTGTCCCGCTCGGTCCCTGTGAGCTGGGGCTGGCTGGGTCGTCCTGGTGCAGGGGCCGCGTTCACACGGGCAGGTGGACCAGAATCCAGAGCAGCTCCCTGTGCGGACGAGCTGCTCGGGAATAAAAGTCCCTTTATGCCGGAATAATTAGTGTACTCAGAGCACGCTAATTATTCTGGGATAAAAGTGACTTTTATTCCGGCAGAGTGTCCTCTCAAAGGCCCCTTTCTGCCCGCTCCCAGGGCACAATAGCTGCTCTGCTCCGTTTCCCCATCTCAGACAAAGTCCTTATTTGCGAAGCCAGCGAAATTGAGTTGACTAATGAATTAAGGCCAATGGTTTTGGCCTGGCTCCAGCGCTTTGAAAGCCTTGGCGAGCTGATGCCCGTCCTGGGCAGGAGGAACTGCAGCACCCTTCTGCCCTGGCAAAGCCCCTGTGGGCTGCATTCGGCCCCGGGCTCTGCCGCTGAGCTCCGGCAGCGTCCTGCCCCCTGATTCAGCTGTCCAGATGAAATGCCTATTAATCTATAATGTGCAATTGCTTTATTGCACAATGCAGGCAGGTCTCTGGAGGGAGCGTTATCAGCTTTAGCCACAAGCCATAAATAACTGCCTCCAGTGCAGAACACTATATTCTGTTTGGGTTCCCAACTGCCGAGGGTATAAACATCCCACTTCTTATTGCTAGAATAAATAAAGAGAATAAAACCTTCTGAGCAGGTAGAGGAGGCGGGGGGGGCCTCTGCACCAGCCCCCCTGGCTGGCAGGGTCTCCTGCCCGGCCGCTGCCCCCTCCCCATCCCTTGCTGGGGCAGGAGAAGGGCCAGCCCTGGGTGAGGGGGGAGCGGGGCACCCCCCGGCAGGGATGGCTGCTGGCCAGGGACGGCTGCAGCCCATCCAACGGCACCCAGAGGACTTAAGCCCCTTTCTCTTGGCTGCAAGTGCTTTTTTCTTTTTTTTTTTCCTTTTCTTTTTTTCATTTAAATTGCAGATAAGCTGCAAAAAGAAAGAAATCAAAAAAGCATGATTCTTCCTTGAAACACCCTCCGCTGCGTGGCTGGAGCCTGCCCCTTCTTCCCCTCCCCACCACGTTATGTATGATCAAGCTTTTTTCTTTTTTTTTTTTTTTCCTTTTCTTTTTTTCATTTAAATTGCAGATAAGCTGCAAAAAGAAAGAAATCAAAAAAGCATGATTCTTCCTTGAAACACCCTCCGCTGCGTGGCTGGAGCCTGCCCCTTCTTCCCCTCCCCACCACGTTATGTATGATCAAGCTTTTTTCTTTTTTTTTTTTTTTTTTTTCCCAGTTCTGAAAATGCTGTGGATTCGTTTCATCTGGTTCCATCTCCTGCCATTTTTGAGCTCATTCTTCTGTGGACATCTCTGTGGGGCCGGAGGCAGGAGGGGGATGGGGGGGATCGCACTCTAGCACAGATCTCGCAGCTTCTGAATTTGGTTTAAAATGCAAATTATTTTTTTTTTTCCATTTTTTTTTTTTTTTTTNGATCAAGCTTCCATTTTTTTTTTTTTTTTTTAATGCATTATCATCGGAAGGCGGTGGAGCTGCCAGAGCCCGGGGAGGGGAAGGGGCTGGGCGGGCAGGGGGAGCACATTCCTCCCAGTGCGTCCAGATTTCCTGATGCGTGTTCGCATTTAAATTGTCTCCCCCCGGATCTGTTTGAAGTCAGGTGACCGCGGTGCTGCCGGGGATGAAAGCAGCCCTTGGGAGCCACGATATGATTTTATTCCCCTTCCCCCTCCCCGCCGGGGATGGATGCTCTCGGGCAGCCTCCATCTTCTGTCCTCCCTTAGCGGCACGTTCTCCCATCCCTCGTCCTTCTCCATCCATCCCTCCCGTCCTTTGTCTGGGGTGGGCAGGCAGCGATGGCAGCTCCTGCGGCTGCTGGAAATCCCCTCCCGGTGCACGTGGTGGGGGTGTCGGGGGGCTGCGCCGGTTGGGTGCCAGAGGCAGACCCTGGGGTGCCGCGGCTCTGCTGGGGCTTCTCCCTCGCGCCCTTGGGTGGTGTCTCCTCTCCCTGCCCTGCCCGCGGGGACTCTGCTGCCAGGAGCTGGGGTTGTCCTGGGAGTGGGGACGGACAGACATCGGGGTGCCGGGGTCCTCCTCCCTGGTGCACCCTGGGGTGCCTGGTGCAGGAACCCAGTTGCTCCCAGTCTTCGCCCCAGCATCCCCCTGCCCCTGGGGCAGGATGGGTGCTCTTTGCTGTGGGGAGCACCCGGGAGGGCGATGGGGGGGGGGGCACGGAGCACAGCCCCACGCAGTCGGCGCAGGAAGGGGCCGTCTGGGTGCGCGCTCGGCCTCGGGACGGGGGGGTAGAGGGCCAGGCTGTCCCCGGCAGGGCCACGGGCTCCCTGATCGCTCGGTGCAGCCTGGAGGGCGGCTGCCTGCGGCTTGGGCAGCACGTGGACCCGTCCTGCCTGTCCCGTCCGGCACGAGGGGTGACGGCCCCCACCGAGCCCTGTGACGGGGCTGGGGCAGAGGGGACGGGAGCACCCAGCTGGTTCGTGAGGGTGTCCCCCCGTCAAGGTGGGGAGCCCCGGAAGGTGCCGGCACGCTGCGGATGAGCCGGGTCAGCGCCCAAAGTGATGGTCCGGGGTTCTGCTGGCGCATTGCTTCGGTGGGGTTTTGTTGTTGTTTTCAGTTTGCCCCCTCCGTGTCTCTAAAAACTGGTGAGGTGCAGCAGACCTGCCCAGCACCCTTCCCACCATCCTTGGCCGGGACGCGCTTTTCCAGCCGGAGCCTTTCCCGTGAATGGCGTTCTGCTGTCATTCAGACATCTCTGCCAAAGCAGAGGTGGGCTTTGCTTTTCAAAATTGTCTTTTTTTTTTTAAAAAAAAAAAAAAAGAAGGTTAATGCCTCGTGATTTAGATGCAACAGGCATACTTGAAAGGAAAAGGGGGGGGAAAAATGTATTTTAAAGTCAATATTTACTTAGCAATTGGATGGGCCCCTCCCCCAGCCCGGCCGCGCATACCTGCGGCTTCTCCGGCGGGAATGGCCGGGAGCGCACAGCAACGTCATTCATGGAAGCGGCGGCTGGGATGGAGCAGCGGATCTGGTTTGAATCTTCCCGTTCGAGGGGGCCAGATGGAAGAATTGCAAAAATGCATTTGAACTGTTTAGAGATCTTGTATTTAAACGCAAAACAAACAAATAAGCCTTCCTTTCCCCTTCCCCTGGAAAAAAATGTGCCTATAAACTTTAGGTTTTGTTGTTGTAAATGTCTCTATTGCCCTGTCTAGCTTTTTGGAGCCAAAGGACCTGGCAAATTTACGTTAGTCATCAGCTTGCAAATTCTGCACAAACTTCTGCGCCGCACTGCGCCCCTGCGGGGATTTTAGGTTGAAGCATCGGCCTCGTGGCTTCTGGCCCAAGGCAGCACGAAAGAGCCAGGGGTGCGCGTGGCTCCGTGCTTCATCCTTCCCTGGTCTCTGCCCGTGGCTGCAGAGAAACTCTGGGGAATCTGAAGAGTCCGGAAACCACAGAAAAGGAACAAATCATGTTTTTCTCTGAAATTCCAGGAGAAAGGATGGATGATGTAGGGGGAAAAATGAAAGTCTAAGGTGACTCTGATTTTTGCGCTTGGTTAATTGGGCGATCTGCCATCTTGGTGCTGCGGGACTGCATGCCGGCGGTTCGGGGGTCCTGTGGGGGACACGGGCTGGGCTGTTACTGGGGAGAGCAGCCTTGGGGGGGGGGGGTGCGCTCTGGCCAAGCAATGTCTTGAGAGCCGAGGGGNTCTGGCCAAGCGATGTCTTGAGAGCCGAGGTGATGGGATGGGCGGTGAAGAGGAGGGACGGTGGGACAAGGACGTGACGTTCAGCTGGCTGACGGGACAGGCTCTCCTCCGAGAGAGGCAATCGGCCAAAAGCGGCCAGAATTGGCCAAAACGGTACCTGGGAGCAGAGCAGCTCGTAGCAGCGGCTTCCCCTGCGCCTTGGCGTGCGTTAGGCCTTCTTGGTGTGCGCTGGCACAACCGTCACGCCAACACGCTTGGGATGGTGCTGAGCTTGCCATGGTTTGCTGTGGCTGGCGCTCGCCAGATGCCACCTTTGCTCGCTGGGGCTTCGCTGTGCCCCCGCTCTGGGATCTGATATTTCCCTGCCCAGCTTTTGCCCTCCAGAACAGCCTGGCAGGTTTTTGTTTTGCTGAGGCGAAGCGCACTCGTGCGGCGTTGGGAGCTGGGAGCATCCGCCCGGGTGTGCCGCGCACGATGCTGCGGCTGGCTCGGGGGTGCGGGGTGCCTGGTCGGGGCTCTGCAGACCACCAGCTCCCTGCAGCTCCTTGGACCCGGCTGCTGGGTCCGTCCTAACTGCCGCAGGGCGAACTGCGGGGCCGAGCCCGTGTGCCGGGTGGGTTTGCAGCCTCCCCGCACGCCCTGGCGCCGGGTGCGGGGTGAGCCGGGCTCTGTTTGTGCAGCGCGGGAGGTGTGTGCTTTGGCAGGCTCCTCGCCGTGCAAGATGGGGGGGTGTGAGCATGGAGGGGAGGGGGTAGCTGGGGACGGAGACCTGGGTGGAATGTGGAGTAGATTTATTTTTCTCCCTCTCGTGCTTTCTCCCCCCCCCCCCCCC